>JXCR01112386.1:17208-27512 GCA_002079205.1 Phalaenopsis hybrid cultivar | reverse complement strand
TATATATATAAAATTGATTAGTAGTATTTCGAGCCAAAACGAGCCGAACACGAACGAACAAATTTTTGTTTGTGTTGTTCGTGTTCGGCTCGTTAACTTAGCGAACGAGTCGAACACGAGCTTCTTAATGAGCCGAACACGAGCAGCTCGCGAGCAACAAGCCGTTTTGACAGCCTTAGCTCCATGTATCCATAGCGTTGGCGTATCTTTCAGTTGGAAGCTTGCCGCTTCATCTCATAAAGTTCGGTGGAGCTAACTCAATAATCCCAACAGAAGCATCGAATTATGGCAACAGTAATTGCTTTGATATGACATTAAAGTTTCTTGGCATGCAACGTTATAGTTCTCAACAGTGCAATGCTTTAAAGCATTTGATAAGTGATCTATAAGTCTATATCCCAAAGCAATAATCTGTGAGCATGTACCATCTAAATAGAAGTCAACACAAAATGACCTACATCTAAAGTCAAAAACCTCAAATTAATGATAATTAGTGCAAGTAGGCTCTGGGAATTATCAAGCCTTACTCTCATATTATTGGATTTTGGTGTGTAATTATTGCAATATGTAATTCATGACGACTGAGATTTGGAAGGGTTTGGCCTATTAAGAAGTTTGGCATCGTATTAGATGCTTCTGTTGGGATACACTGGCCTATTAATCTGAATTTTAAATCAGTTACTGAGATTTGGAAGGGTTTGGAACCCTCTTTTAACAAGTACTTCTGTCTTTCTTTTATTGTTTTATGGTTCATTTGGATGGCAAGAAACATTCATAAATATGAAGCTACCGGTCACACCCCCTCTACAACTTTCATTTTAGCGGTTGCTTATTTTAAAAAGGCATGGAAGTCCTTCTCTAGACAAGATGTTACTCCTACTGTGGCTAAGNCCTGAAACGCACAAGCTGCCTCAAACGGACCCTAACACTTGGGAGAAGGGTGATTAGTTTTGGTTTTCTATGGACCTAACCTGGTTTGGGAAGTCTTCTTGCATATATTGTTTTGGGGGTTGGTCTCTCGGTTTTGGGCCTACAATGAAAGGTTTTGCAGGTTTAATATATATATATATATATATATACATACATACATATAAGCTTTTATTTGGTCAGAATACTTACTTCCTATGTTTGGGATATATATATATACATGGAAGAACCTTAAATTTTTATTTTTTCTTATATGTATAGACATATAGGCAGGAAGCCATTTTATTTTTTCTTCACATGTTTTGGATATTGGGCCCTCGATTTTGGGCTTATCATGGAACTTAAAGTTTGGGATGACTCCTTATATTTACTTCCTATGTTGGGACCTTCACATTCGGCTTAAATTGAACGATCTTGTTGGCTTTATATATTGGTTTGGGCAGTCTCTGCGAACTGAGAATTCATTGGTTCGTTATTATGAATTGGTCAGCGGTTCTGTTTGGACCCATTATTCTATGATTCATTACTCCTATGGGCATATAAGTTTTGCTCTTCCATACCTTTTTCTGCTTTATCTATTAACGAAAGTGTTTTCTGGACACAAAAGTGAGCCTGCCTTGATTGGTGATAGCAGCTCTTATATTATGGGTTTCGTTTTTAGGGTACTGCCCTCATTTTCGGTTTGCATTTTGCACATTATAGATTTGGTATTGCTTATTTTGGACTGTCTTAATCTGCATTCTTGGAAGTTGCTGCTTGAGCTTTTACTTGGACAAAATTTTTGGGTTTTCAAGCAGGAAGTAAATTTTTTGTTTGGCCCTCGGTATTTGGCTTATTTTGGAAGAACCTGCTGATTTGATATTGGAACTTATACTTATATTTCCTTCCTATGTTTTTGGTGTGGTGGCCTCGATACTGCCATTAGCTTGATAGTTTCTGTTGGCGTTATTCGTGGGTTTGGTCAGTCTTTGCAGACTGATATCTGCTTGGTTAATTATTATAAAATGGTGAATGGTCATGCTTGGACCTATTACTGTTCTTGCTCTATGATTCGTTTTTCTTCTAGGGATATAAGTTCTGCTCTTGACTATATTTTTCTGCATTATCTATCAATGGTTTTGTTTACTGGACACACTAATGAGTTTGACTCATTTGGTGATAGCAGCATTTACATTTTATACGTTGCTGGATGGATTTTTTTTATTCACCAATTTTGGAAGGAATTAGTGGGTTCTATTTATAGATGTTGGTTACAGATTATGAGATTGGTTTTGCTTGCTAGGCTGCCTTTATATGGCCATGTTTCTCTGGTTCACTCTTACTCACAGATAATTGGTTGGGAAAGTGATCTTGATATGCAGTTTTTATTATGGAATGGCTTGCTCTCTATTTCGGGTTTTAATGCAGGTCTGCAAGACTGGGATAAACTCTACTATCTGTCTTTTTTATTTATGTCAGTTGGGGGATTAATCTATTGTGGCCCGCAGATTATCACATCTTTGAGACTCTTTACAACTTCTCTAGCGATGACTTCAAGGATTTGAAGATTCTATTATGTTGTAATCACTTCTTTGATTGGAACAGGGCTGTACTTTTTTCTGCAGGTTTCGACATCCCATTGATGTGTTACTTACCAGTGCTGAAGGCCTCTACTAATCTTTTGCATTTCTCGTATTNATATATATATATAAGCTTTTATTTGGTCAAAAAACTTGGGGTCTTAAGTAGGAAGTCATTTTATTTTTTCTTCACATGTTTTGGATGTTGGGCCCTCGGTTTTGGGCTTATCATGGAAGAACCTTAAAGTTTGGGATGACTCCTTATATTTACCTCCCATGTTGGGACCTTCACATTGAGCTTAAATTGAACGATCTTGCTGGCTTTATATATTGATTTGGGCAGTCTCTGCAGACTGAGAATTCATTGGTTCGTTATTATGAATTGGTCAGTATTTCTGTTTGGACCCATTACGTTTCTGGTTCTATGATTCATTACTCCTATGGGCATACAAGTTTTGCTCTTCCATACTTTTTTCTGCTTTATCTATTAACGTAAGTGTTTTCTGGACACAGAAGTGAGCCTGCCTTGATTGGTGATAGCAGCTCTTATATTATGAGTTTCGTTTTTATGGTGCTGCCCTTAATTTTGGTTTGCATTTTGCACATTATAGATTTGGTATTGCTTATTTTGGAGCTTGAGCTTTTACTTGGACAGAATTTTTGGGTTTTTAAGCAGGAAGTAATTTTTTTTGTTTGGCCCTCGGTATTTGGCTTATTTTGGAAGAACCTGATGATTTGATATTGGAAATTATACTTATATTTCCTTCCTATGTTTTCGGTGTGGTCGCCTCGGTACTGCCATTAGCTTGATAGTTTCTGTTGGCGTTATTCGTGGTTTTGGTCAGTCTTTGCGGACTGATATCTGCATGGTTAATTATTATAAAATGGTGAATGGTCATGCTTGGACCTATTACTTTTCTTGCTCTATGATTCGTTTTTCTTCTAGGGATATAAGTTCTGCTTTTTTAGACTATATTTTTCTGCATTATCTATCAATGGTTTTGTTTACTGGACAAGTGATAGCAGCATTTACATTTTATACGTTGCTGGATGTACTTTTTTGATTCACCAATTTTGGAAGGAATTAGTGGGTTCTATTTATAGATGTTGGTTACAAATTATGAGATTGGTTTTGCTTGCTAGGCTGCCTTTATATGGCCATGTTTCTCTGGTTCACTCTTACTCACAGATAATTGGTTGGGAAAGTGATCTTGATATGCACTTTTTTATTATGGAATGGCATGCTCTCTATTTCCAGTTTTAATGCAGGTCTGCAAGACTGGGATAAACTCTACTATCTATCTCTTTTATTTTATGTCAGTTGGGGGATTAATCTACTGTGGCCTGCAGATTATCACTTCTTTGAGACTCTTTACAGCTTCCCTCGCGATGACTTTAAGGATTTGAAGATTATATTATGTTGTAATCACTTTTTTTATTGGAACAAGGTTGTACTTTTTTCTGCAGGTTTTGACATCCCATCAATGTGTTACTTACCAGTGTTGAAGGCCTCTACTAATCTTTTGCACTTCTCGTATTTTGACAATTTGGGTTTTTGGTGCACGTCCTTTTTGGGTATACTTTTACTTTCTGGTATACTTTTGGTAGGAATACTTGTATTTTTGGGTTTTATCTATCTTTAAGCTTTTCTCTTACTTTCATNCTTTTGCACTTCTCGTATTTTGACAATTTGGGTTTTTGGTGCACGTCCTTTTTGGGTATACTTTTACTTTCTAGCATACTTTTGGGGGAATATTTGTATTTTTGGGTTTTATTTATCTTTAAGCTTTTCTCTTACTTTCACGTGGAGTTGTGCTGTGGAGAGTGAAACCCCAAGGACTTTATTGTATTTTCTTTTGCTTTTAGACGGGGATCCACTCTCCCTCCCCCATATTGTAATCTCTTTTACTATTAACGCGTAAGGAGCCACGAGCTGCTCTTTAATAAAAAAAAATGTAATTCATGATGACTTCTAACTCCTATGTTGAGCAAAACCTTTATACAAATAGTGAGACAATGTTTTAGTAGAGAGCACATAAATATTTGGATAGGAAGCCCCCATGTATGTCGAAAAATNACGTGGAGTTGTGCTGTGGAGAGTGAAACCCCAAGGACTTTATTGTATTTTCTTTTGCTTTTAGACGGGGATTCACTCTCCCTCCCCCATATTGTAACATCTTTTACTATTAACACGTAAGGATTCACGAGCTGGTCTTTAATAAAAAAAAAAGTAATTCATGATGACTTCTAACTCCTATGTTGAGCCAAACCTTTGTACAAATAGTGAGACAATGTTTTAGTAGAGAACACATAAATGTTTGGATAGGAAGCCCCCATGTATGTCGAAAAACTCCATTGAAACACTTCACAACATTGAGTGTCATTATTTCATTTCTAAGGCGACCATCAAGAGATGAAATCCAATTTTTCATAGCCCTAGCCATAAGCCAATGGAACACTTTGTTTTACATTTTTAATATTAGTTTAAGTGTTGGTTGAAGGTCAGAATGTCATCAACATTATCGACCCATAACATCTTTTGGCACATCATCCCAAAATCACTGATCCCCATTTGTCTAATAGTTTTCGAAAAATTTTCCCTTAAATTGCACAAGCAAGGAGTCATTATTTCATTTCTAAGACCACCATCATGACAAAGTCTAATTTCTCACACTTCTAGCAGTAAGCCAATTAGTTAAGTGTTGGTTGAAGGTACGGACGTCGACGTCCATTAGTTCATGTAGAGAATGACAAGATTCTACCTAACAACAAAATACGGTCTTTATGGTCTTAAGCCTAACATCCAAATCTTTCATATATGAGGTTTTATTATTAAATTTAAACTCAATCTGACAAGTAATTTATTTGGATGTCAGGTTAGGTTGGTGAAGAATAATGGGGGGGTGAAGTAGCATAAGCATATGAATTATAATAAACAGTGTCAGTGCCCAACCATCAAGATTGGGTGTGCACATGCATGACAACTAATAGTAGATGAAATTTTCCAAGTGCTAGCTAACCTTTTGCTTTTTGCTACATGCAACCCCCACTAGTAAGGCCTAGTTGAGTGATCGTGATATTCCACAGTATTGATTGTCAACCATTAAACGAACATTACAAGTCTGCCTTCGTAGAAAAAAATAAGTTCTCAACCAATTCATTAGGAACTTCTCCTTCAATTAATGTGTTCAAAGTTGGTTGTAATATCGCCTGATGTCGCTTCCTCATCCCATTCCTATGTCATCCTGTAAGCATGAATGTAATTATTACTAATAAATATTGCATCAAGGATATCCATGTTTATTTTGGAGTGTCTCCTAAGCACATCGTGCCTAATAATCTCTATGGTGTCTCATACTCCCAAAGTACTTAATCTAGATATCTCAATAAGAATTGTTAGAACCATCGCTTGTGTCACCACCCATTCTCTCGTAGCCACCTCTAATTAGAATGACCCGAGCCTCATCCCAAGTTGAAGCTCACTTAAGTTACTGCTATATGCAGGCTTAATGTCACTATCCATTCTCTCGTAGCTCGTAGCCACCTTTAGTTAGAATGGCCCGAGTCTCATCCCGAGCACAAGCTCACTTAAGTTACTGCAATGTGTAGGCTCAACATTCGAAGGTTGTGTTTTACCGCAGACAATTTTTCTTAGCTTAGCAACTTTTATTATTTTTATTATTTTTATTAAGTAAAAAATTCGAACTATATGTTTGCATCATAGCTGTAAATTTGGAAGTTCATCAACTGATTCAGAAAAATCAATAAAATTTGAAACCTCACATTCTGTGAAAAGTCTGGCAGAGGTGATACTGTGCTCTAGAACAGGAAAAATTATTTCATACGGATCGGACACCGCACGAGCGTGCGGTCCAATCCGGACCGTAAATCACCTGATTTACGGTCCTGATGTATTTCGGTGAGCCCCACCTAAATTTTTTTTTTTTTAAAACGAAAATAATCCTGACCGTAGATCACGGTGATCTACGGCCAGGATCGAACACCGCATGCAGAGATGCATGCGGTGTCCGTATGCAATAATCCCTCCTAGAACTGTGCGGCAATAACCTCCAATATAGATAGGGGCATATGATGACGTCAGCTCGAAATATCCAGAAGACCAAAATAATACTATGAAAAGCACAAAAAAGAAAAATTCATTAGCAAATTTGCTATCAGGCAAGAAATTTGAAGATAAAGCATCCAAATTTGAGAAAGAGAATAAAGCAGGGAAAAATAAGCTTCCAAGCTTTTATTTTATTTTATTTTTTAAGGGTGGAATTTAAGAATACCGCTCCCCATATGTGTTATCCATCCCTATAGAAATCAAACCTGGGTCAAGGGGTCTTAAGACTGACAACACAGCTGCTTATCAATTTGTCACCAAAGAGCGCACAAATAAGCATCCTACCTGTTATAAAAATTTGGTTGGCCCGGAAGCGACTAGCTAACACAGGCTTGAGAATAAATAAATTCAAATGTAATATAGAAATTTGGGAGCCAAAATTATTATGTGCAAACACATAACACAAATTTGCGTCATGTGTCCAATATGGACCGTCGAAAAAATTTGAGGGGGTCCCACTCTTATAACAAAAAAAATAAAAAAAATATATTTCAGTGGCCTAGATTGGACACTTGACATAAATTTGTGTCGAGTGTCCGCACGCAATAATCGCTCCAATTTTGGACCCCAAAACCCCTAGCTAAATGCTAGATTGAGAATTTAATAAATTAAATAAAGGTGTGCATAAAGCAGCAAAGAACAAGTTGATACATCATGCTGATGGGCTTCACATTCTATCAAGGTTAAGAAATTAGCAAAGCAAAACATTGGGCATGAAAGAGTTCAGAAATTAATTTGATTCAGTATCGACTTCCATTACCTCAAATTATATATTTTGTGAGAGATTATATTTGAATTATTAAGTATTTAAAGTATCCAACACATAATCTTCAATTCTTACAGATAGGCCATCTTAGCCTTGCATTAAAAGATTAAAAAAAAAAAATTATGTGATAGAAAACAACATTCAGGTGGTATAATCGTAAAAATAATAAATTTTAGGTGTTAGATAAAAAAGTATATAAGTAGGTGGTATATTTATTTATGAGAAGGAAAAAATATTACCTCAGTCATCAGTACTCCAATGATGAAGTGTCACGTATACAATGATCCCACCATAATGACACGTGGCACCTCCTCATTGGAGTACTGATGCACATCAGTACTCCTGAGGTAATATTTTTTCTATGAGAAGATGACAAACGCATAATCTCAATATAAGCAAGGTTTACGGTGATAACTATTCTGAATTAAAAACCAATAACACCAAGAAATTGCTCCGAGATTCTTAAGAACATTATTTTTAAAATAAAAAAAGAAGTGAAATTAAGAACATAACGTATAAAAATTAAAATTTAAAAAAACAATTATTAATTCATCAAATACAACACGTATTGTGATATAATTCAGTACATATCTAAAAAAAAATTTAGTATTATATATCCACCAATCCATTTTACCGGCTGAACATTTAAACGAGACATACCTAACATAACTAAAAACAATGCAATCACAAACAAAATAAACGCAAAACAAACACTCAAAAAATAATTTAAAGTTTCAAAATATTAATTGAAGAGATGATGACTCCCAAATTTGATTTGTTCATCATCAAATTTAGTAGTTCAACGATGTATTTTACATATCAAATAACGGATTAAAAATAAGCCCTAAAGTTTTTTTTTTCCCCTTCTTTACAAGAAATTATTGCATACGGACATTGCATGCATCTCTGCATAGATATGCATGCGGTGTCCAATCCTGACCGTAGATCACGGTGATCTACGGTCAGGATTATTTCTGTATATTTTTTTTAAATTTAAGTGGGGTCCACCGAAATACATCAGGACCGTAAATCACATAATTTACTTGATTTACGGTCCGGATCGGACACCGCACGCAAGCTCTGTGTGGAATAATTTTTCCTTCTTTACAGATTGCAATGTACGGTATTTTTTGTTTGTTTTTCTTTTTTTAATGTATATTATAAACATATAGCTAAAGTTTGCATTCTAATGCACATAGAGCCTTCGCGCAAATCTTTTCGAAAAACAAATATACATTGGTTAATGGAACACCCCACGGATAAATCTATCATGTGCTAAAATTCCAACGACGTATCAGATAATCGAAGCATTGCATAAACAAGGTGTGCAAAACAATATATAACATCGATCTTAAGTTTCTAACAAGACTGATTTGCTTAGAAACCGGTAATCACAGCTTATCATTTGACATATATGATATATTAATCATATATTCGACCAAAGCTAAGAATTGTTCACTCTGCAGAGACTTCTTGTTGAAATTCAACACCGGCAATGATGAAGGGTATCACAGTTGTTATTATGAAGAGTAGATCTTTATCATTATGAAGCTAGACGTTACACTCCAAATATTTCGGGTCTGTTTCGAGGCAACTATATCTTAATGAATAATATAAGTTGATTAAAAATAATTTGTCTATTAAAAATTTTTATTTTTTTGAAAAAATCAGACCATTGTGTTTTCAGCATTTTCAAAAACATAAGCTGTGAAAACGCAGTTTATCCAAACACGTGCATTCACCATACATCTCATTGATACAAATAATTGCCCGAAAATATACCTTTCTTATTGGCACTTGTTACGAAACACACGAGTTTTATTATATTTTATTTTGTTTACATTTTATATTTAATTAATTTATTAATTTATTGCATATATAAGCTGTGTATAAAATGTCATAATTACCACCATATAAGTATATATTTATAAGCATAATAGTTGTAGAATATGTTTACGCCTTTTTCTTTCCATGCACAACTTTCATAAAGAATATCAATTGCCCGACGAAGACTTAAAAAAAATGAAATANGTTTGCACAAATATTGAAACTCAAATTTATATAAACTTTTCCTACAAAATGGGCATGCAAACTTAACTAACATCCACTCACAAGCATATTTAAGTAATGTAATTTGACGAAAGCTTTGCACAATAATTGCACATCAAAAAAGAAAAACTTAAAAAAACATACTTAAAAACTTAACCATTGTTGCACATCATGATAGATCCACTTACAAGCAAACTTAAAAAGCTTCTTCTTCAACTGTGCAACCTTAATAAACCCAAATTATGGAAGAGCCCTGTTTAGGAATCTAAGATCGGTCAAGCCTGGAGAGATAGATTTTGGATGGTTGGAGATGGTCGGCTTAGGGCGTTCCTTGAAAACGACGCATTGTATAGTCTGGATACACTGAAAAGTGTGCAAGGGCCGCTACACCGGCGCCCGAGTATAGTGTTAAATAAGCAAGGGTTCCCAGATTACGGGCGAATGCGAGTAAAGAAGTTTGTCCATGAAACCTAATGAAACTAATATTATGATAGGATCTTGGAATATAGGCACTCTCAATGGTAAATTAATGATAATATTAGGATAGGATCTTGGAATATAGGTACTCTCAATTGTAAAGTAATGGAATTAGTTGATATTATGATTTATAGGAAAATTAATATCTTATGTATTCAAGAAACTAAGTGGGTTGGAGAAAAGACCAAGGAGATTAATAATTTAGGTTTTAAACTTTGGTATTCTGTTAAGAGTCGCATCGGAAATGATGAAGGTGTAATTATAGATAAGAGTTTGAAAGATAATATTGTAAAAATTAATAGAGTTGGAGATAGAATTATAGCCCTTAAGATTATCATTGATACTAAGATTTTTAATATTATAAGTGCTTATGCTCCTCAAGTAGGTTTAGATACATGGT
>JXCR01112381.1:0-24628 GCA_002079205.1 Phalaenopsis hybrid cultivar | reverse complement strand
AATTAGTAGCTGCAATAGCGTTAGTTGACCACAAAGGCCATAGTGACACACTTCAGTAATAACTAGCCACATAGGTTGTAAATGTTAGTTGCAAGAGTGACAGTTTTCCATATACGTCGCAGTAGGAAGTTATAATAGTAAACGGCTACATAGGCCATAATTGGTAGCTACAAAGAATCAATTAACCACAACCGTAGTGGAAATCTACAATTGTAATTGGAATATATTTTGTAATTGATAGCTTCAAGAGCGTTAGTTGGCCACAGAGGCTATAGTGCGATGCTATAATGGTTAACCACAAAGGTCATAGTTGGTGTTACAACAATTGGTGGCTACAAACCTTCTCTCAGGTTTACTATTTTATTCAAAATATAACATTTGTTGCTATACAATGTAAGGATAAACACATGTGCTATGAACAACTGGTGTATTTTGGCTACAATGTTTGTAAATAGTGGTTGTTGGTGGCCGTTGGTCAGTAATAACAGGTGGTGATGGTCGGCAGTGGTCGACGACTATAGAGGTTGGAATACACCATTATACATTACGACTATATTTGTGATACGATGCTAAAAAAACATGATTCATTGGCGATAACGAACATGGGGCAGTTGGTGAAGGTCAACTGAGGTTACCAACTAATGGTTGATGGCATTCAATTTCCATGGAGACCGGAAGTTGCCCAGTCTTCAATCTATATCAACACTGAAATTAGTTGTCATTGGATATTCAATACTATTTTATATGTTATGGACCTATTTAGATATGACGTTACAAGCAGGGTGGTAGATGATGGTGACCATGGGATGCCACCCTCAATGCAATGTGTTGATTTGATACTAAATTCACCTGATTCTATGGATTACAATTTGAATTTGAATATGATGGTTGCCAGTTGGTCGATATTTTTAAGTTCGGTCAACCAAGGCAATTGGTCGAATGGTGGCTATTCTTGCCAAAGCAAAGTCGGTCGATTATCCCATCGTGTCCAGATGCTCCTAGGTTCATAAGACTGGCCAACTGATTAAATCCCTTGGCACCATGTGTCGATTGTCTTTGACCGATCGGTCGACCATCAAATGGTCGGTCCAGATCATGCTCTTTTAGTCCGCTGTTTTGTTTGCCCGACTATCTTTCCTGACCGTAAGATCGCTTTATGATTTGTGCCTACAGTTTTTGGTAATACCAGTATGAATTTATTTTAATTGGATAAAGCCCCTATCTTTTTTTTGAAAGATTTATATACATATCATTCAAGTCTTATGCCTTTTCATGTCCGTTAGAACCCATATTTATTCGTGAGTGACACACAAGGAATAAAGCGTAAAAGAAGGAAGGGAGGGAGAGAGAGTGTGTGTTCTTCAAAAAGTAATCTCTGCCCCTAATTTCAATAATAGAAACATTTAAAACTGTTTATTTATAGGAGGTTAGAATTATTATGAAATGATGATACACTTCTAATCCTCTTTGGTCAGCCGACTTTTGATTTTCCAATTTTAGATAGGTCGACTTCCAATTGACTGGTCTCTGGTAGGTCGTCTTCTCATCAACCGGCCTCTGAGTTGATTGGCCTCATGTAGGTCGACTTGTAATCCGCCAGCATTTGATCGGTCGTTCGTTTCATCGATCACTGTCGCCCGCTTGGTTGGCTTCTATTCAGGCCACCGCTTTCATTCAGTTATCCTTGCTTCAAGTAACTTCACATCTCTTGAGATTCATCTTTTGACACATGTCTTGCTCTAAATCGTGAGATCCACAAAATATTTGGTCAAAATCATTTTTCGTTGTATAATATCTAACCTCAAAAAAATTAAAATTTAGGTGCATGATATATACATAAATACATATGATTGGGTGCTAGGCATGGAAATGTCGATTTTGCTTCTAACTTCTTCATAAAAAATTTATACTCTAACTTATTTTATTAGTTAAAAGCTCATGTGCTAATTTATTATGTTATTTAAATATATAAAGTGCTTCTTATCAAGTAAGACGTGCTCTCCAATTTTAAACGTGCAAAAAATAAAAAAAAATTATTTATAAATTCAATAAGATATTCAAATTTCAAAAAAAAAAAATAAAATAAAAATTAGAACTTTACAAATTTTAAAAATAAAAAGAAAAATAAATAAAATAAATAAAAAATTACTCCCCCGCTTCGCTTTCATCCACTCCATTATTCCCTCTTCTAATCGTGCCGGCCGAGTAATCCAAACCCGAACTTAAATTACCATCCTACCCCAATCTTATTTGACAAATCACCAAAAGTCATTATCTTTAATCTTCCGTAATAAAACAGTTAATCGTGGGCTATTAGCTAATAACTACATGAATGTCTATATATCTGTATTAAGTTTTTCCTCTNAGGCAACATCAGCTCTCTTCTCTTTTAACCATCTCTGAGCCAAATGTTTATGATGATGATGAGCCTGTAGGGTTCCAATCTGAAGTTCCTGAACATNGTGATGACTATCAAGAAATAATGATCAAAAGAGAGTAATTAAGTAAGATAACTATATAGAAAATAGTTGGGTGACAACTATTACACGATACAAATATGACAATGGTTGTCGAGAGTTGATAATTTAATGATAATAGCTGCTCATTATTGTCAATCATTGGACTAAGTTTTTGTGTGTTTTAAATTTCTAAATTCTTTTTAATTTAGGTCTAACTTCTCCTTATTTAGATAATAAATATTTAATTAAATTTTTTTAGTGATATTTTGATTATTTTGCCAAAATCTTAAAATATTTTATTTAATGACTCTTATTAAGTTTTTTTAGTATGGACTTTTGTTTCATCACGTAAGTATCTTAGTGATCTCAGATTTTAATATTCTTAGGCATAGATTCATCTCATTGAGCCACTCACTTTGAGTCTATGATAATAAGGCATGAGATTGGAAGATTATTTAATCATTCGATGAATATCATAAAAATTTTATTTCTCAAACGTTTGGTTTTTGTTCATTTGAAATCAAATTATAACATTTCTGACATTATTTGATGCATTTCATTGAAACATTCAGTTGATTATAAACTTGTTGAAATTGAAGTTCAATGACTCAAAATTATTTTGTTAAAATTTTCAATTTAATATTGCATTGAGCCTCATGATTGATCAAGTAGATTTTTCATGATGTATTACGACTATTCATGAGTTTATAATCTGTAAATTATTTGAATTTATCGTAGAATAAATATCATAATGAAAAAAAATTAACGAGACCAATATACATCAGCTTTGATATTATTAAAACATGTACAAAAATAATGGTCTATGACTAAATGCATTAGCATGACCACTCTAATGAATTATTTGAAGAATTTGGCTAAAATTATAAAAATATCACTTCAATAAATTATAAATTGTTGTTCTTTTGAAAGTTCATGAAATTATGGTGTTATTTTAATGTTTTAGTACTACATGAAGATTCATCACACACACAGATAAAATAACAGTGATAGGATGTGACACCAAAAATTTTTATGCGGATACACTCTATAAAGAGAAATAAGCATGGGTTCTAGCTTAATCAAATTAATCCACTCTGTGATTATAAATACATAGGCCCACTCTTATTTTAAATAAGAGAATATGAAATTAAAAAGATGATAATCACAATTGCACATACATAATTCTCTGATAATAGTAATAATTAGGTTACAACATAAGCAATTTTTGACTATAATAGCAATAGTTGGTCGCAAAAGTCGTAGTTGAAAACTAAGATAGTAGTTGGCCATATAGGCCTTAGTTGGGTGTTACAATAACATCAATTGACCACAAAAGTCATTGTTCGAAACTGTTGTAATAATTGGTCATATAAGTCATAGTTAGAGGCTGTAATAACATTAGTTGGTCGTAAAAGGTCATAATTGGAAGTTGTGATAATATTGAACCATATAGGTCATAGTTGAGAGCTATAATAACATTAGTTGTACACAAATGCCATAATTGAAAGTTAAAGTAGTAGTTGTAGGTTGTAATAGTAACTACCTACATATGTCATTGTTGGTAGTTGCAATAGTGTTAGTTGGGCATAGGTGTTGTACTGGACTGCTACGACAATAACATGCCACATAAGCTAGAATTAGTAGCTGCAATAGCGTTAGTTGACCACAAAGGCCATAGTGACACACTTCAGTAATAACTAGCCACATAGGTTGTAAATGTTAGTTGCAAGAGTGACAGTTTTCCATATACGTCGCAGTAGGAAGTTATAATAGTAAACGGCTACATAGGCCATAATTGGTAGCTACAAAGAATCAATTAACCACAACCGTAGTGGAAATCTACAATTGTAATTGGAATATATTTTGTAATTGATAGCTTCAAGAGCGTTAGTTGGCCACAGAGGCTATAGTGCGATGCTATAATGGTTAACCACAAAGGTCATAGTTGGTGTTACAACAATTGGTGGCTACAAACCTTCTCTCAGGTTTACTATTTTATTCAAAATATAACATTTGTTGCTATACAATGTAAGGATAAACACATGTGCTATGAACAACTGGAGTATTTTGGCTACAATGTTTGTAAATAGTGGTTGTTGGTGGCCGTTGGTCAGTAATAACAGGTGGTGATGGTCGGCAGTGGTCGACGACTATAGAGGTTGGAATACAACATTATACATTACGATTATATTTGTGATACGATGCTAAAAAACATGATTCATTGGCGATAATGAACATGGGGCAGTTGGTGAAGGTCAACTGAGGTTACCAGCTAATGGTTGATGGCATTCAATTTCCATGGAGACCGGAAGTTGCCCAGTCTTCAATCTATATCAACACTGAAATTAGTTGTCATCGGATATTCAATACTATTTTATATGTTATGGACCTATTTAGATATGACGTTACAAGCAGGTGTGGTAGATGATGGTGACCATGGGATGCCACCCTCAATGCAATGTGTTGATTTGATACTAAATTCACCTGATTCTATGGATTACAATTTGAATTTGAATATGATGGTTGCCAGTTGGTCGATATTTTTAAGTTCGGTCAACCAAGGCAATTGGTCGAATGGTGGCTATTCTTGCCAAAGCAAAGTCGGTCGGTTATCCCATTGTGTCCAGATGCTCCTAGGTTCATAAGAGTGGCCAGCCGATTAAATCCTTTGACACCGTGTGTCGATTGTCTTTGACCGATCGGTCGACCATCAAATGGTCGGTCCGGATCATGCTCTTTTAGTCCGATGTTTTGTTTGCCCGACTATCTTTCCTGACCGTAAGATCGCTTTATGATTTGTGCCTGCAATTTTTGGTAATACCAGTATAAATTTATTTTAATTGGATAAAGCCCCTATCTTTTTTTTGAAAGATTTATATACATATCATTCGAGTCTTATGCATTTTCATGTCCGTTAGAACCCATATTTATTCGTGAAAGACACACAAGGAATAAAGCGTAAAAGAAGGAAGGGAGGGAGAGAGAGAGTGTGTTCTTCAAAAAGTAATCTCTGCCCCTAATTTCAATAATAAAAACATTTAAAACTGTTTATTTATAGGAGGTTAGAATTATTATGAAATGATGGTACACTTCTAATCCTCTTTGGTCAGCCGACTTTTGATTTTCCAATTTTAGATAGATCGACTTCCAATTGATTGGTCTCTGGTAGGTCGTCTTCTCATCAACCGGCCTCTGAGTCGATTGGCCTCATGTAGGTCGACCTGTAATCCGCCAGCATTTGATCGGTCGTTCGCTTCATCGATCACTGTCGCCCGCTTGATTGGCCTCTATTCAGGCCACCGCTTTCATTCAGTTATCCTTGCTTCCAGTAACTTCACATCTCTTGAGATTCATCTTTTGACACATGCCTTGTTCCAAATCTTGAGATCCACAAAATATTTGGTCAAAATCATTTTTCGTTGTATAATATATAACCTCAAAAAAATTAAAATTTAGGTGCATGATATATACATAAATACATACGATTGGGTGCTAGGCATGGAAATGTCGATTTTGCTTCTAACTTCTTCATAAAAAAATTATACTCTAATTTATTTTATTAGTTAAAAGCTCATGTGCTAATTTATTATGTTATTTAAATATATAAAGTGCTTCTTATCAAGTAAGACGTGCTCTCCAATTTTAAACGTGCAAAAAATAAAAAAAAATATTTCTAAATTCAATAAGATATTTAAATTTCAAAAAAAAATAAAAATAAAAATTAGAACTTTACAAATTTTAAAAATAAAAAGAAAAATAAAAAAAAAAAATAAATAAATTACTCCCCCGCTTCGCTTTCATCCACTCCATTATTCCCTCTTCTAATCGTGCCGGCCGAGTAATCCAAACCCGAACTTAAATTACCATCCTACCCCCATCTTATTTGACAAATCACCAAAAGTCATTATCTTTAATCTTCCGTAATAAAACAGCTAATCGTGGGCTATTAGCTAATAACTACATGAATGTCTATATATCTGTATTAAGTTTTTCCCCTTGGACCTCATGCTCTCATAAAGCTGCTCGCTGAGTCAAAACCAGAGAGCAGAGAGGAGAGAGGAGAGAGGAGAGAGGGCTTTCACTTTTTCACTTTCTCTCTCTAACCTTAATGGCGGCTCACAGAAAGCGGGCGAGACCATAGACCAATTGGCTTCTAGTCCAGCTTCACTGTTTCAATCCCATCGACTCTCTTTTTTCTCCTCCTACGCTTTACCCAGCCCTTATAACCCATCTTGATAAGAACGGAGAGGAATCTCGTGAACGCNTTTTAATTATAAATGTGATGTTGGGCCATGACCTTTTCAAACAGTGGCTTCTCCTATATATTTATGCCATTATATGCCATTACATGCGTAAATGTTTGGAAATGTGTTGACTTTGTACTTGGTGGAAGCATATTCATTGAAAATCTTGAAATAATGAGTTCAAATTGTATTTGTGTTTTGAAAATAAGTTAATGCACTCTACAAAAAATGAGTTTGAGCTGTTAAAACTTATAGTTATTGCTGTTATTATCACTGTTTACCATGTTTTTAAAGTAATTCTTTGAAGCTTTAATGCCATTTACATAACTGTCATCATGAACATTAAGATTATTAGCAATACATTCAATAATCATTGGGATCTTCAGCATCTGCTCTTTTTTCTTTCTATATGGTGATGTTTTTATCATGCTTCTAATTAAAATTTCATGTTTTTTGTTGAATTACAAAATTGGTTTTTTACATTGTTTCAGAGTGGGTTTTGAAGTCTTTCAGTGTTATCTTCTATTTTTGTCCATCGCATGGTCTATATTCTAAGCTTTTGCTTATCGAGGCACATCGTCAGTGTTGTTTGGTTTATGTTTCAAATCTATGGGCTTATGGGGAATATGATATATGAGCAATTTCTAAGCTTTTATGTTAAGTACATTAAATTCTGTAACAATTTGGGAAAATATTTCGTCCCCCAAGCACTGAAATGCACCTCCAGAAATAAGCTTAAACCAGAATGAAAATTCTTCTTTTTTTTTTTTTGGCTGGGAGCCTGGGAATAGTTTGTATTACTCTTATGCAGAATTCCTGGATAAATTTTATTAGGTTGATTTCATCTTTCTATTATAACTGCCTAGTTTATATTCTTAATTTTCAAATGAGAAGTTATAACTTCAACATTCTCATAACTCCTTTTCATGCAGAAAACATGTGCTATATGTTTGGAGAGTATGAAAGCAGGCCATGGTGCCCTCTTTACTGGAGAATGTTCGCATGCCTTCCACTTCAACTGTATTGCTTCCAACGTTAAATACGGCAATTGTGTGTGCCCCATTTGCAGAGCTAAATGGAAGGAGATCCCTTTCTTAGGTCCTCCTTTGTCCGATCTTCCTCATATGAGAGCTCGAGTAAATCCAGCCCACTGGCCACAGGAGGATGGCACAATAACCCTTTTGCGTAGGCTTCCTCGCACAGATTTATCCAACAGGCAACATCAGCTCTCTTCTCTTTTAACCATCTCTGAGCCAAATGTTTATGATGATGATGAGCCTGTAGGGATCCAATCTGAAGTTCCTGAACATGGTTTGACTGGCACAATTGATGTCAAAGCATACCCAGAATATTCCGCCATTCCAAAAATGGCTTCTGAAGAATCTTTCTCTATATTGATCCATCTAAAGGCCCCTTGTGGGAATCAGAATGCAAGTCTGATAGCAAATCATCCTTCTCGTGCACCTATTGATCTGGTGACCGTGCTTGATATCAGCGGCAGCATGGCCGGCACAAAGCTTGCACTTTTAAAGCGTGCCATGGGCTTTNCCTTTTGCGTAGGCTTCCTCGCACAGATTTATCCAACAGGCAACATCAGCTCTCTTCTCTTTTAACCATCTCCGAGCCAAATGTTTATGATGATGATGAGCCTGTAGGGTTCCAATCTGAAGTTCCTGAACACGGATTGACTGGCACAATTGATGTCAAAGCATACCCAGAATATTCCGCCATTCCAAAAATGGCTTCTGAAGAATCTTTCTCTATATTGATCCATCTAAAGGCCCCTTGTGGGAATCAGAATGCAAGTCTGATAGCAAATCATCCTTCTCGTGCACCTATTGATCTGGTGACCGTGCTTGATATCAGCGGTAGCATGGCCGGCACAAAGCTTGCACTTTTAAAGCGTGCCATGGGCTTCGTCATCCAGAATCTCGGTCCTTCCGATCGACTCTCTGTCATTGCTTTCTCTTCTACCGCACGACGCCTCTTACCTCTTCGCCGGATGACTGAGTCTGGCCGGCAGCATGTATTGCAGGCCGTTAACTCCCTTGTTTCGAGCGGTGGAACCAATATTGCCGAGGGACTTAGGAAAGGAGCCAAGGTGATCGAAGAGCGGAAGGAGAAAAACTCAGTTTGCAGCATCATACTCCTCTCTGACGGGCAAGACACATACACAGTATCCTCAAGTGGCAGCGGGGTTAACCGTTCTCCGCCGGACTACCAATCTCTAGTTCCATCTTCCATCCGCTGCAATGCAGGCCATCAGGTTCCTGTTCACGCATTCGGTTTCGGCACCGATCATGATTCTTTTTCCATGCATTCGATCTCCGAGATTTCGGGTGGGACATTTTCATTCATAGAGTCCGAGTGCACGATTCAGGATGCCTTTGCGCAGTGCATCGGCGGCCTCCTTAGCGTCGTCGTACAAGAATTGATTGTCGAAGTTGAGTGCTTGTATCCCGGCATCCAGCTCGCTCCTATAAGGTCAGGTAGTTATGCTAACCAGGTTGTTGATGGATTGAAGGGTTCGATCAGCGTTGGGGATCTGTATGCAGATGAAGAGAGGGACTTCCTTGTTTCTGTTAATGTTCCACCGGTGACCGATGAAGAGATTGCGCTCCTGAAGGTTGGTTGCTCCTACAGAGATCCCTTGTCCAAGGAGATGGTGAATTTGAATGGCGAAGATGTGAGAATTCGAAGGCCAGAAGCTGTATCAGAAAGAGATTTGTCCATTGAAGTAGATCGGGAGAGGAATCGAATCTGCGCGGCGGAGACTATCTCAGAAGCAAGGGCTGCAGCCGAGCGTGGCGCTCTTTCTGAAGCCGTCTCAATTCTCGAAGCTCGCCGGGTGATTCTTTCTGAGTCATTGGCGGGGCAGTCCGGTGATCATCTATGCGTCGCGCTGAATGCTGAGCTGAGAGAGATGCAGGAGAGAATGGAAAGCAGGCAGAGGTACNTGCAGCCGAGCGTGGCGCTCTTTCTGAAGCCGTCTCAATTCTCGAAGCTCGCCGGGTGATTCTTTCTGAGTCGTTGGCGGGGCAGTCCGGTGATCATCTATGCGCCGCGCTGAATGCTGAGCTGAGAGAGATGCAGGAGAGAATGGAAAGCAGGCAGAGGTATGAAGAATCTGGGAGAGCTTATGTGCTTTCGGGACTGAGCTCTCATTCATGGCAGAGGGCAACGGCTCGAGGGAACTCGACCGACAGCACTACCCTTNGCTGAGAGAGATGCAGGAGAGAATGGAAAGCAGGCAGAGGTATGAAGAATCTGGGAGAGCTTATGTGCTTTCAGGACTGAGCTCTCATTCATGGCAGAGGGCAACTGCTCGAGGGAACTCGACCGACAGCGCTACCCTTCTTCATTCTTACCAGACACCATCGATGGTCGACATGCTTCAGCGCTCACAGACATTATGCCCTTCTCCGAGGCCTTCAAGGCCACCCATTAGGCCTGCTAGGTCCTTTCCTTGCCAGCCTGATCCAAGGTAATTTCACCATTGTTGTCCTGCAAAAATACTAGTGCTCCTTTCTTTCTTTTTTGTNGACACCATCGATGGTCGACATGCTTCAGCGCTCACAGACATTATGCCCGTCTCCGAGGCCTTCAAGGCCACCCATTAGGCCTGCTAGGTCCTTTCCTTGCCGGCCTGATCCAAGGTAATTTCACCATTGTTGTTCTGCAAAAATACTAGTGCTCCTTTCTTTCTTTTTTGGTTTTTTTGCCTTTTTCATCCCAGTGCCTCTCCTTTTTCTTCATAGTGGGAAGGAATATTGGTTAGAAAAAAGTTAGGGGGGAAAGAACTTGATGGTCTTACATGGTGGGGTATACTCCTGTCTTGTAAATGAATAAAGTTAGGTATTGTGTTGGGGGATGGAGAGAGTTAAGGTGTGGGAGGGGTAAACAGTGGTGAGGTATGATGGTTAAGGTGATTAATTTAAGGGTTGATTTTTCAAATTTTTTTGGTTTTCTTAGTTTTTTGGCTTATTTTTGATGTGCATAGAGCAGGGTTGTAATCTGTGCCATATTTGGGGTTTTAATTTTCTCATGCTTTCCTTTTAATATTACCACTTCTGTTTATGAAATATCAAAGAGAAAAGCATCATCATAAACTATCAATTTAGTTTTTATTTTATTTTTTAATATTTATAATATAAGCTGCCATAGATGGATGGATGTGAGTCAAAGGTTTGGAAGAGAGCAATGAAAAGCTGCACAAGCCACCGTTTTCTATGTAGTTCACTATAGAATTAGGTTGAAAAAATAGTTATGATTAAGATTGGTAAAAGTTAATTAGCTTCTGATTTTACTAATGATTTATGAAATCTTAGCAATGTGTTTAGGGTAATTAGATTTTTAATTGAGCTTTTAATTATTATTATTATGATTTCTTATTGTTTAATAACATTAGTTAGAACTAATGCTAAGTACTCGTTATTAGGTTAGAAAAACAGTTTGCTAATCCTTTGATTTTCTTATTTAAAATAAATAGAATTTTTAAGCATGTTTTCATATCGATAGAACGATAATAAAAGCAACAAATAAAATAATCCAATGTGGCCGAAATCGTTGACTTCAAACCTGCGATTTTCAGAGCCTCGCTGTATTTTGATCAATCCCGTGATCGTTGACGTAAACATTATCCAAGTTGACTTTTGGCGGCTGGCTTTTTATCGGATGATGTTTATCAGTATGTAAGTGCCTTAATTATGTTATAAATAAGTGATCTTGAGCTCGTTCGATTCGGCTCCTTAAGACGCTCGATTAGACTATAAACTTCTCATATTTGGAGATCATTCGTCCCCCAATTTATATTTCAGTTTACAATTATGATTTAAATGCATGAGGTGGGCTCACAGACTCGGGTTGGATCGTTTTTTTATGTTGACTAGTTTGTCTCNAGACTATAAACTTCTCATATTTGGAGATCATTCGTCCCCCAATTTATATTTCAGTTTACAATTATGATTTAAGTGCATGAGGCGGGCTCACTTAGACTCGGGTTGGATCGGTTTTTTTTTATGTCGACTAGTTTGTTTGCCTAAGACCTTTTACTTGATCATATCTCATATAAACTTCTCATGTATTTACATATCTAACATCTAAACTTTAATTTTTATTTTTTGTCACTCTAGCTATGCATGAAAAAGAAGTTTTCCGCTTTTTAAGAATTTAAATAGTAATATTTTTGATGTGATATTGAAAATTTGGGTGGTATAAGTGTAAAATCAAAGTGTAGGAGGTAGATATGTCAATACATAATAATCAAGAAGTAAGTATGTAAATGCCCCTAATATGAAATATAAGGGAAATTTACATGCATGCCACGCAATCCTCATCTATTTACGTGTCTAACACCCAAAATTTGATATTTACACTTTTAACACTTTGAAGTTTGGTGTCAAAAATTTTTGCATGAAAAGTTCTATTTTACATTTTAAAAGATATTGATGGTGCTTAAATAGAAATGTTTGGGTGTTATCTATGTAAATACATAAGAATTGTGTGGTATGTTTGTAAATGCCCCAAAATATATAATATTTTAAATTCATATGTAAACAATGTTTTTATTTTTGTTGGTCTTGACAAAAATAGACTATTCATTTATCTCCAAAATTCGTTGATTTTATTTTTATTTCCTAATGTTACTAGAAGCCCCAAAGCCTATAGTTATCAAAGAGAATAATGCTTTTGATCAGAATAGAGATGATTATAATATATAATTTAAGCGGCTTTACTTGTATTACCTGGCTATATTTGTATCTAATGGCCAAATCAATTGCTTATTCATCATAATTTGATTATCTTAATCTAATTTAGTGAGCCAGAATAAGCTTTTATGTTGCGTGTTAGAAGATTGATGATTTAACGTCTTAGTGTTGTACGAAGATACAAGACAAACATAATTAATAAAAAAGTAATAGGAAGAGACATCAAACTTTAATTGGGAAACCCCCATAAAAGAAAAAATCAGGGGTCCTTGCCTAGTCAAAGTAATCCATTATAAGATTATAAGTGCATAGGTTCATCGCCTGAATCAAATAAGATGAAATTGTAACGTTGATAATCACATATGTACAATAGTCATCTAGGTTTAATAACCGTTAATTGAGCTACAACAAATGTAGTTCTTGGCGATAATAACAATATTGAACTACAAATGTCATAGTTGATATTATAAAGACTGTAGTTTGCCACAAAGGTCATGTAGTAGCAATTAGCCACATTGGTTGTAGTTGGTCAAATAGGTCATAATTGAATGTTGTAGTAACAGTTAGCTAGAGAGGTTGTAGTTGATCAAAGCCATAATTGGAAGCTGAAGTAGCTGTTAGCTATATAGGTCATATTTAGATACATAGATTGTGATTGGTAGTTGCAGTAGTATCAGTTAATCAAAGAGGCCACTGTAGTTGGTAGCTACAAGAGCATCAGTTGGCTACCGACATTATAATAGAATGTTATAAAGACAATAGTTGATCACATAAGTTGTAGTGAAATGCTACAATGACTGTAATTGATCATATAGGTCATAACTAAATGCTACAATGATAGTAGTTAGCCGCAAAGGCTATAGTGGGAGAGGCTACAATGATAGTAGTTGGCCACATAAGTCATAGTAAGAGGGTATAATGATAATAGTTGGCCACATGGGCCATAATGGGAAACTACAGTAGTAATTGGCCACATAAGCTATAGTGAGTATTTATAAGCACGTATGTTGGCCACATAGGCTATAATAAAAGGTTGTAAGGACATCAATCAGTCACGTAGCCCGTAGTGGGGAATTACAGTTGTAACTAGTCACATTAACCATAGTGGGTCGCTACGAGAGCGTCAATTGGTCACAAAAACTGTATTGATGTTTGTAATGATAGCAATTAGTCATATTAGTCATGGTGGGAAGCTACAATAGTAACTTACCACATAGACCATAGTTGGTTGCTGTAAGAGCGGCAGTTGGCCACTTAGACTGTGGTGGAAGATTGTAATGATAACAATTAATCATGTATGGATACAGTGGAAAGCTACAACAGGAACTAATCATATAGGCCATATTGGATCGCTGCAAAAATGTCATTTGGCCATAGAGCCTATAGTGAAAGCTGTAATGACAACAGTTAGCCACGTAGGTCGTAGGAAGCTATTGTAGTAACTAGTCACATAGGCCATGATATGTTGCTACAAGAGATTTAATTGACCACAAAGGCTATAGTGGAAGGTTATAATGATAGTAGTTAGTCATACAGGTCATAATAAAAACATGGAATAATAATAGTTGGTCATGGAGGCTATAGTGGGAATATATAATAATAACTAGCCACAAAGGTCATTGTGGGTTATTGTAAGAGTGACAGTTGGCCATAGAGACTATAATTGGTGTTACACTAGTTGTTGATTGCAACCATTCACTTGGGTTTACTATTTTACATTAGAAGCATCACATGTCAGCATAAGATGTAAGGACAAAACTTTAAGAGTTCAGAGAAATTCACCATATTCTAAATACAAAGGTTTTAAGCAGTTGTCGTCGTGAGTTATCATCGAATCTTTAATACAACATGTTTGGGATACACCGTCACCCCATATTAGAGATACTTAGTTTCCTTGTATTCTAGATACTCTATTACCCCATATTTTGGGATACTTTATTGCACAATATTCAGGATACTTCGTTACCTCATATTTGAAATACCCTGTTGTACAATATTCAGGATAATTCGTTATCCCGAACTTGGGGTACTTCGTTACACTATATTCAAAATACTTTTGTATCTCATATATGAGATACTCGGTTGCCTCGTATTTGAGTTTCTTTCTTTCACAATTTTGAAGATATTATGTTACACAAAAGATTCAATGGATGCAAGTAGGGGGCAACCGATAGGAGTTAGTCTACGTTGGCTGACGACTGCAGAAGTCAGAAGTTATCGTTGGGTCTTTAGTCCAGAGTACTAAAATTTGACTCAATCTCTTCTCCCCAATTAAAGATAGTGGGTCTATTTATAGCCCTTGAGGAGGGATATTCTGATTATTTGACAAATAAGTCCTGTAACAACTTGATTTGACTATTTATAGCCCTTTCATCATAAGGGATTTTTTAAAATAATTTGAGGGCTTTAATGACTTCAGAAGGCTTAGGCTCGGCAGATTCCTTTTATTAAGACACTTGATTTTATTATAGACACATCAAATTTAGAGTTTATTTGATCTCCAATTAACGAGCTAAAGCCTCTAAATGTGTTTCAATGGCTTGATCTGAGCTTGATCAGACTCAAAATGAATCAATTATGATATTATGAGGTTTGTCTTGTCGAGACAATCAGTTTGACAATAAGCTTGATAAAAAGAAGCTGTTGATATTTTTTAATTTTAATTGGAATATTTTTTTACTAAAAATGCCTTGAGATTCATGTCAAATGATAAAATTTGTTGATGAAGTGTCAATATATATAGGAAACATTAGAAGTCTTCTAGGAAAGCTTCAATCAACATCATGTATCCAAGCCATAATTATAAATGGAGCATTTACATGCATACAACCAGAATCCTTTGTATTTATATAAGTAACACTTATGCTCTACATTTCTACAATTNTATACATGTGTATATATACCTCCATACAATTTGTTATAGAAAATATGAAAAAAATAACGAAATGTAGGTTTGAATTATTCACAAAAAAATCACACACACACACACACATATAAATAAATATATATATATATATATATATATATATATATATATTTTATATATATTAATCTCTTCAAATGTATAAGTATGAATTTCTTTCATGCAAGGTATTGGAAACCCAATGCGCATTAAACCAAATAGTTGATTGAATAATCATTATTTCAACATTAGAAGTCTTCTAGGAAAGCTTCAATCAACATCATGTATCCAAGCCATAATTATAAATGGAGCATTTACATGCATACCACCAGAATCCTTTGTATTTATATAAGTAACACTTAATGCTCTACATTTCTACAATCNTTAAATATGTAAATTCATGAAAATTGAGTGGTATGTATGTAAATCTTCCTTCATAAATTTGGTGTGAGGAATCATTTACTCCCTAAATGTTAAACTAAATTGGGCATTAAGCTCCACAATTAGAAGCATGGATTCCTAAGTCTTATTAGTTATGAGGGCTGGACACTACATTATAGTTTTGAGTTAACCTGCATTAGTTTTGTGTTTGATTTGGGGTTAAAATTTAACTAAATTTAAAATGTTGTTGGATTTGAATCAGCATAAAATTTTAAACTTTAATTAATGATTTCTTCTTATCACTAATAAATCTTATATTTAACGGCATTTTCATTATGTTTTAAAGTTGTCTTTAAAATTGTCCCCAATAACCCCACATTTCTCTCTCTCTCTCTATACTATCATCCATTTGGGGCGGCAGTGTGACACTGCACCGCATTTTTGTCTGTTTAGGTAAACTACGTTTGACAGCTTTTTCAAAAAGCTGTAGCTGAAATCTGCATTTTCCCATTGGTTTTAGCTAGGTGTGGTGGCATCTTTCTGACTACAGTTTGACTCTTTTTTTTTTTAAAATAAAATGTAACAGACACCGCAACTTTTTGAATATCAGACTATTTTCAGCAGCTTCATAACTATTTTTTAATAAGCTCAGCTGCCCCAAACATNGTCTGTTTAGGTAAACTACGTTTGACAGCTTTTTCAAAAAGCTGTAGCTGAAATCTGCATTTTCCCATTGGTCTTAGCTAGGTGTGGTGGCATCTTTCTAGCTACAGCTTGACTCTTTTTTTTTAAAAAAATAAAATGTAACAAACACCGCAACTTTTTGAATATCAGATTATTTTCAGCAGCTTCATAACTACTTTTTAATAAGCTCAGCTGCCCCAAACAGACCCTAAATTTGTTTTCATTTTGTATCAATTTGCATTTTATGTTATAATTAAGAAAATATCATGGTTACGATTTTATGTTATGAACATTTCAAATAAATGTTTTCTCAAGTTGTTATCAAATCATTATAAATAGTTTTATTATATCTTAAAGAATAACTTAATCAATAACATAATATGAATAATTAATACAATATAGCAGCATAAAAGATTGCTCTTGATTATTATAACTGAGATATTAAAATAATAGGTGCATTTTCATACATATCACCAAATTCCAATGTATTTACTTATCTAACAAGTATGTTTGTCTATGAATTTAGCTCGAAGATCTTTAATCACTAAAAATGGATTCAAAATTTGGCTAAGATCAAGATCAGATCGAAATAAACGAGCTCTGTTACGAGCCAACATTTTATATCAATTTTTTTTTCTTAGCCTAAGATTGTTAACAGCTCTAGCATTCGNAGATCTTTAATCACTAAAAATGGATTCAAAATTTGGCTAAGATCAAGATCAGATCGAAATAAACGAGCTCTGCTACGAGCCAACATTTTATATCAATTTTTTTTCTTAGCCTAAGATTGTTAACAGCTCTAGCATTCAAATTTAGCGAATTTAACTCGAAGATTGTTAATCACTTGAAAATTGATTCCAATTTTGGCTCAGCGAAGATCGGATCGAAATCATCAAGTAAACTTTACATTTGATATATTATACCACACAAATTTTCATCTCACATAAAATATCTCTATTTTAACTTCTAAAAAGTATCATTCATAAAAAAAGGTATCATATATGTAAAAACTGAATCTTAAGAGTTAGCAATGCAAATGCACATGACTAAAGGTATATATGTAAATATTCCAAAAAAAAAAAAAAACTTTTTTATCCTAACGCTAGATCACCAGTAAATTTCCTCCCGAAAGATGCACTGATCAGGAATGTGTAATCTTTATTCGATAAATAATTCTCTATTTATCGATATAAGGCCTAAAGCTGTGAGATTACATTTATGTCATAGCTTTATCAGAATAATGTGGGCTATTTTGATGTATGAGATTAATATTTTCGTCCGTGGATGTTTTCGAGTTGGAGNTAAATATTCCAAAAAAAAAAAAAAAAACTTTTTTATCCTAACGCAAGATCACCTGTAAATTTCCTCCCGAAAGATGCACTGATCAGGAATGTGTGATCTTTATTCGATAAATAATTCTATATTTATTGATATAAGGCCTAAAGCTGTGAGATTACACTTAAAGTCATTGCTTTATCAGAATAATGTGGGCTATTTAGATGTATGAGATTAATACTTTCGTCTGTGGATCCTTTCGAGTCGGAAGAGTCTATTGGTCAGTCTGAACTTTAGGCTAGGCCCACCGATTGGCTAATGGACTTGAGTTTTGGGTTGAAAGAGAGCCGAAAGTAATGATTGTCAATCGGCCTTGGATCCATCGGGTGGATTACTTTGACTCGATCCGAGCAGTTCAGAATCGGTTAGTCGATTACAGTCTACACTATTTCTANTGGCTAATGGACTTGAGTTTTGGGTTGAAAGAGAGCCGAAAGTAATGATTGTCAATCGGCCTTGGATCCATCAAGTGGATTACTTTGACTTTATCCGAGCAGTTCAGAATCGGTTAGTCGATTACAGTCTACACTATTTCTCTATCGAAACATCAAACTCCCTCAAGATTTGTGCTGACACATGTTTGATTTACTGTCTGAATATTTTGATAGAGATATTATAATATGGAGGTCAAAGTTATCATCTTGCTCATATTACATATAAATGCGTCCACAAATGCTTTGCCTTTATTAAAATGGTGGTGTGAATATGAAGAGAATTGAGAGGTGCAGAGATCCTTCAATGGCGGGGGAGGTGGTGGCCTTTGTTATTAATGGAGGCTTGGATTGGTGTTATTTTGCCTATTGCTTATGTGCTTACGAGTTTATAAAGTAAGGGGATTGATTTGACTGCCATCTGTACCTTGAGATGTGGGTTTGGAGAGATGGGGGATTCTTCTGGTATTTGAGGTATGGGGATTGGAGAATTTTTTTGTTTTGTTTCTAAGAGTTTTGTTCACTTCTTTGGCGTTTTGTGTCTCTTGTAAGCGTAATTTTAGGGCCACTCTTTGTGCATTAAATATGGTAGGATGAGAGTGTAGCTCTTGGTCTTTCTTTTGTGTTATTTTCTAATTATTTTCTTTGTTTTTGATGTGTATGCATTTAGTGCGTGTTTCGTGGCCTGTTGGTAGAGCAGACTCTTTGAAGGTCATGAGTCCCCTCAGGTCCCGAGTTCGAATCCATTCGTGTGTAGGTTGTGGTACTCAAATTATTTACAAACCGCATTGACCCCAAACCTAGCTGGGGTTAAGAATGTGTAGCTCACTTTTTTAATGAAGTGAATCAAATCTTTGTTTTCTAAAAAGNTTATAAAGTAAGGGGATTGATTTGACTGCCATCTGTACCTTGAGATGTGGGTTTGGAGAGATGGGGGATTCTACTGGTATTTGAGGTATGGGGATTGGAGAATTTTTTGTTTTGTTTCTAAGAGTTTTGTTCACTTCTTTGGCGTTTTGTGTCTTTTGTAAGCGTAATTTTAGGGTCACTCTTTGTGCATTAAATATGGTAGGATGAGAGTGTAGCTCTTGGTCTTTCTTTTGTGTTATTTTCTAATTTTTTTCATTGTTTTTGATGTGTATGCATTTAGTGCGTGTTTCGTGGCCTGTTGGTAGAGCAGTCTCTTTGAAGGTCGTAAGTCCCCTCAGGTCCCGAGTTCGAATCCATTCATGTGTAGGCTGTGGTACTCAAATTATTTGCAAACCGCATTGGCCCCCAAACATAGCGGGGGTTAAGAATGTGTGGCTCACTTTTTTAATGAAGTGAATCAAATCTTTGTTTTCTAAAAAGCTTTAGAAGTTGTGTGTGTGTGTGTGTGTGTGTGTGTGTGTAGGAAGAATTACATGAATATGGCTCAATTATGTACTTACATATCTAATATATAAATTTCAAATTGTATATATATCCCATCTTTTTTATAGATATGAAAATGTGTTTCATATTTTAGAAATTCAAAACGATATTTTTGATTTGATATGAAAGACTCGGTGATATAAAACATATAAAGTATAGGTCTAGATCTTAAATACTAGACCTCAGTTGAAAAACTATACGTTCTCAAAATGTGACACGCATCCGAGACTACAAAACTAGCGATCACACTAATTTAGGGTCTGCTTGAGGCAGCTTGTGTTTTTCAGGATAAGTAGGTTATCCTGAAACGCTGCTTGCGGGTCGACTCGACCCGCGGCCTGCATTAAGTGTAAAAAACTCAAACGCGACAAACAACGTTTTCAAAAACGCGCAAACCAAACGGTAATGTGGCATTTTCAAAAATGCTGCCGCACTTATAAGCTGCCTCAAACGAGCCCTTCAACTTTCATAGCCTAGATTCAAAGTTTTGGCGTACCTCATTTAACTGAGTTGGGATAGCAAATATTTTGAAGAAATTATAACAAATATTGAAATTTGTTACATATATATATATATATTGAAGTTTAAGTGTTAGATATGTAAATACATAGAAATTCAATGGAATGTGTGTAAATTATCCAAAAAATAATTGAGTCTCGTAGTATGGCCAAATTTCTATCAACGTTAAAATTGTTTAATAAATATTTTTTTTATGAACATAAACTTACACTATAGAATCGAATTTATATTTAACATTATATTCATATAATATCTCTATTACATGTATTTAAATGTTCCTTTATTGTCTTATAATTTTGTCTTGATAGGTTTCACAACAATATCTTTACTGTTCTTGCATTACCTTCCAATTATAATCTTTTGATCCGAGCTAAAATCAGAACAAACTAGCTCAAATTAAGCTATTTGGATTTGTTTCAGCTTAGACTCAGAGCTTGATTCGATTCAAAATTAAAACTAACTAGCTCAAATTGAGTTATTTGGATCCGTTTTAGCTCAAAATCTGCTCAAAATTGGCTCTTTACTTATTATATATTCAATCTTAATTGGCATTATATATAATTTTTGTAAATAAAAATAATACCAATAGCAGATCTCGAGTCAGTTCAAGCTGATCCACGTATCAACCGAAATGGGCTTGAAGAAAATTCGATTCAAAATTTTAGCTCATAACTCGGCTCTATTTTTTCGATCCGGCTAAAATTCTAATCAATTTTTGAGCAATTAACGGTCTTCAAGCAAAAATTACAGCCCTATTCATGCATATATAAGTAGATTGAAGCTGTGATGTAGATAAGTAATAGCATATGAATTGGTTGGTATGTAATGTATATAAATCAGCATTTACATACCATCTCATTTCTATGCATTTACATATCTAATACCCAAACATTACTTCTTACATTTATATCATGCATATCATTCACCTCACGTCAGAAATATCACTATTTTAACTTAAAAGAAAATGAAATACACAGCATATAAATATAAAAAAAATTAAATATAACCATTAAATATGCAAATACATAAAAATTAAGTGGTATGCATGTAAATATTTCAGAAAAAAATAAAAAAAAAAATAAAAAATAAAAAACCAGCTCATCACTAAACAGTTTTACAAAGTCCATCTTTAAATATTCCAAATTAAGAAGGCGCAGATCCCAAATGGTTACTTCCTCCCCAATTCTTCTGCTTGAAATCTGCACTTCATTAGTGCACAGAAGAAGTAAGAGGAATGAATGACAATGTGCGCAGATAACAGTACTGGCTTTCTTTACTCAAATCTCTCACATCCCAAGTAAGCTCCACTGCTTCACTTGCTCTTCCCAATTTCTACTAAAAAAATAAAATAAAATAAAATAAAATAAAATAATTGCTTCCAAATTCTATATAATTCACTGCAGATGATCCATTTACACATAAATCTCTTGCTCCTGATCTTTAAGCTCTGTTCATTAGAGTTTAACCAAGAGCTTTGTAGAGTGTAAACATTCAGTCATATTCATTTACATCTGCTTTTTGTTTATGTAAGTTATTAGACTTATTTTATAATTCCTTTTTCGATCAGCTTTTCTAATTTCAGACAAATTTTGAGGCTACTGGAGCAGCAGCAACCGGAAGGATTGAAACCAAAGTAGCAGTAATTGTGGGCTTACTGGTGAGTTTGTGCAATAAGATTTGCTTAGAAAATGATATGCTTGATTGTGTAGGCAGTTTGGTTGGAAATGAAGTGAAGCATTCCAAAATTGATCGAAGCCCAATTCTTATGTAAACTCTACTTTTATACATTGATACCGCTCAAATCAATATCGTTGTTTCAATTTTTTAGAAGTGAAATGCGCTTTTTATGCATAAGTAAGATGGCGTATATGTAAAAGTTAGATTCTTGGTGTTCGCTATGAAAATATTTAGGAGTTAAGGGGTATGCATGTAAATCTTAAAAACAAGTGCTAGATTTGTAAATAGTGCTATGAATGCAATTGCTCCAAATAAAAAGAGTTGGCCAGTTTTTTATCAATGGGGGTTCTTTCACTCGATGCATTTTAGCTACGTANCACATTGGTTGGAAATGAAGTGAAGCATTCCAAATTGATCGAAGCCCAATTCTTATGTAAACTCTACTTTATACATTGATACCACTCAAATCAATATTTTTTTTTCAATTTTTTAGAAGTGAAATACACTTTTTATGCATAAGTAAGATGGCGTATATGTAAAAGTTAGATTCTTGGTGTTCGCTATGCAAATATTTAGGAATTAAGGGTTTGCATGTAAATCTTAAAAACAAGTGCTAGATTTGTAAATAGTGCTATGAATGTAATTGCTCCAAATAAAAAGGGTTGGCCAGTTTTTATCAATGGAGTTCTTTCACTCGATGCATTTTAGCTACGTAAATTCTTTGAGTAAATCTTGAGATTTGCATGAAAACGGTCAAATATTATTATTTCTGATAAACTAGTTGGTTTTTTGTCTGAAGATTTAAGATAGAATTTAGATCTGCTAAATACTATGAATGATGGTGCTCAATAAATCCCCGAAAATTTGTTTGGCACTCATTTCTTTATTTTATTATTTTATTTTAGAGAAAATTACATGCCTAACACAAATCTTTTGAATTTACATATCTAAGATCTAAACTTTGATATTTGCATTTATATCACCTTGGCGTTATAAACATTAAAATCTAAGTACTGGATATGTAAATACATAAGAATTGTGTGGTGTGCNTGCATTTATATCACCTTGGCGTTATAAACATTAAAATCTAAGTACTGGATATGTAAATACATAAGAATTGTGATGTAAATGCTGCGCCCCCTCCCCCTGTTTTTAATATCTTCAATGTTGACTTGCTTCGTGTTACAATATCAACTCATTTTATCAAAAGATTAAGAGAATTCTGTAAATATTTATGAACTTGACAAGTACTTACTGCATCAAGCAGAAGTCTTTCTTCTGAAGCTGGAGTCTTCAAAAATGGGTTTGCTTCGAAATCCAAGTTTAAGAAGTGAGGAGTACCTGGATGGCATAATCACAGACTATGTTAGCAGAGAAGGAACTAAGATTAGGGCAGCAAAATGCTCCACTTCTCGCCTTGTTACTATTCTCACCTTCCTTCAACTCGCTTTCGCAATCTATGCCACCTTCCTTCTTTATTATATGAGTCCTTCTGTCGACCTCAGAACTAAACCAGACTTCACATGGGCCACCAAATTAGCAAAACAATGGAAGAACTTCATAGTTCAGCCTCGAATCTTCTCTGCCCTGCAAGAGAGTTCGGTGTTCCAGTCCCCAATAGAGGTCTGCGAGGACGAAAAAATAGATTTTGAGCAGAAGAAATCAAATGATGAGGTCATGATAAGGCTAAAAAGGGAGCTTTATGATGAGATTTTGGAGTTTCAGAAGAAGAATTTAGGAACTGAAACGCTTGCTGAGCTGATGAAAATGAAGTCTCAATGGAGCATTAACAGTCCAAAAATTCCAAAAATTACTGTGATTTTGAACCACTTCAAGAGGAGAACTCTCTGCGCTCAGCTGAACTCTCTGCTGAATCAGACACTGCCGTTCCACCATGTATGGGTACTTTCTTTTGGGAGCCCAAATGAACTCTCTTTGAGGAGAATTGTGGAGAGTTATAATGATTCCAGGATTAGCTTCGTAAGCTCGAGCTATGATTTCAAGTACTATGGAAGGTTTCAGCTGGCCCTGCAAACAGAATCAGACTTTGTTTACATTGTTGACGATGATATGATACCTGGGAAAAAGATGATGGAGATTTTAGCTCATGTTGGGGGCATAGAAAAGTATAAAAATTCAGTTTTGGGGAGCATTGGAAGGATCTTACCTTTTAGGCAGAAGGATTTTACTTTTCCAAGCTACAGAAAGTTCAGGACGAAGGAGTCGGGACTATATTTGCCTGATCCAGCTTATGATATCACAGTAGAGAGGATAGTGCAGGTCGATTTCTTATCGAGCTCATGGTTCCTCTCCTCTGATCTTGTCAAGACATTATTTGTGGAGACTCCCTTCACTTTCATGACTGGTGAAGATCTGCACCTCAGGTAAACTACAAATCAAATTTATTTTGCTAAATAAGATGCATCAACATACTCCCCACAACAACAAGAACAACAAAGCGTTAATCCCACTACGTGTGGTCAGCTACATGAATCCTTTTTCTCCATTACGTCCTATTTATTGTCATATTTTCATTTAATTTTAATAAGTAAGATCATTTTTTATACAATAAGCCCAAGTCTTCCTAGGTCTACCTCTGTCTTTCTTAACATAAGTTGAATCTAAAACATCTACTCTCCTAATCAGATTATTAGATGGTCGACGTTTAATGTGNTATTCTCACCTTCCTTCAACTCGCTTTCGCAATCTATGCCACCTTCCTTCTTTATTACATGAGTCCTTCTGTGGACCTTAGAACTAAACCAGACTTCACATGGGCAACCAAATTAGCAAAACAATGGAAGAACTTCATAGTTCAGCCTCGAATCTTCTCTGCCCTGCAAGAGAGTTCGGTGTTTCAGTCCCCAATGGAGGT
>JXCR01112380.1:51216-64391 GCA_002079205.1 Phalaenopsis hybrid cultivar | reverse complement strand
CACATTTGCATTTGCACATACCAAGTTTGGAACAAAATAAACTGAGGAAAGTAATTGGCTTTATCCTGCAGGAGAATTCAATATTTTATTCTGAGCTGAATTTTTTTTACTAAAAGGAAATATTTATTCTACAATTTTCAATGTTGTTTAAACCCTATGCACATTTGCATTTGCACATACCAAGTTTGGAACAAAATAAACTGAGGAAAGTAATTGGCTTTATCCTGCAGGAGAATTCAATATTTTATTCTGAGCTGAATTTTTTTTACTAAAAGGAAATATTTATTCTACAATTTTCAATGTTGTTTAAACCCAGCAGACCCTTTGGTGCATTTAGTATGGCATGTGCAAAATATTTTTTAATATTGGATGTTCCGAAAATGGTTATTGGGATCAACATCCATAGAGTATAATGTTAGTCTTGTACCGACCATCTGAACACTTCCTTCAAAGCATTTGTGATAAATCCTTACATCCTAGGCTATAATTTTAGTTACAAGTGTCACTATTAGTTATATTCTTTTTCTTTTAATCTTCAATTCTTGATAAACTATTAATCTGTAACTATAATTGATTTAGCATGATCCGTTGCCAGACCCAGACCTTGAATGCATGATTGAGGAGGATGAGCATGACAATTCTTTCTCTCCAATTGTAGAGGCAATAGGATGGTACAATACAATCCAATAACCTTGTTATGGTAAGCTATGTTTCTTGAACCATCAATTGATTAACAAGGATAGGAGAGTAGTGTGGTCTTCGATTTGAGTGTAGAAAGAAAATTATGAAGAGACCTTTGCAGGGTTTCTAGTTGGCCTTTTATAATAGGGAGACAGGGTTAGGCTGAACCATTACACCCCTTAACATAATAAGGAGAATCAAGATGATTAATCTTTGTGAGAGGGGGTGTAGGCTTAACTTCAAAGGGAGACAATCCTAAGTAATTGAAATTGGCAAATTGACCTATGTTTATTTGGCTATAGAGAGAGACTTAAAATTGTACAAATTCCTTCATGAATCAATAAAATTTACTACATATAATAATTTAAACCGGGTAACTACGATAATTGATGAGAAATATTCTCTTCTTATTTATGAAATAAGCCTTATTATATTTATGATAATCCCATTTTCTAGATATTCTCTTTGATTTGTTAATATAAGGATCATGTTTAGCAGATGATCAACTAGTTCATCAGTGATACAATTTTGGCATCATATCATGACATTATCAAAGGTTTAGTGCAATGTTTTAAAAGCCGAAATCGGGAATTAAGTCGTTTTTTTTTTCTTTGTGAGAAGAGGCGTAAGCCTCTAGGCATAAACCTCGAAACAAAAAAAAAAAAAAACTCATAAAATTAAATTTAATCGATGCATTTACGCATGTCACAATCAAACCATTGAGAATTTGATAAAAATGAAAAATATGGTTTGAGGTTTTATCATGAATATTGATATTTGGGCGAGAATTTGAAAAATGGATGAGAGGGTGCTTGATTTGTAAATAGAAATGTTTCGGGTGCTCTATATGTAATTGCCCCTTTCAATTCTACATACATTCCACTCAATTGTTATGTTTTTTTATCCCTAACACTTGAACTTGTATAAATAGGAAAAAATAAAAACTAAATTATTTATCTGATTACCACTTGACGATGCTCGACGACAAACAAAGCAGGAAGCCTCGAAGCTCAAAAATGAAACTAGGGACACTTGTCGATCCTTAAAGTAGAGACAATGCTCGGGTTGACGCTCCAAGTAAGGACGACACTCGGAGCAGGGTTGACGCTCAATTGCAAAAACTACGCTCAGGACAATGCCCAATGTCGAAACCAGAGATGCTCGTCGATGCTCGAAGCAGGGACGTTGTCGACGGTCGAAATAGAAATGTTTGTCGAGGGTCTGGGGGATGCTTGAAGTTGATCTGTGCTCAGGACTACATAACTTAAACACTGGATGTCAATCACAGGTAATTTAAGTTAAATATATCTGAGACATGCCACAAATGCTCGAGGCGAAATGCCTTCGGGCGTATGCCTCAAATAAAAAAGGCTAAGCCTCACCCAAAGGATTGAGGCTTAAGCCTTGATTCTACTGTTCAACACCTCGAATTGAGTCACGCCTTGAGGTGGATGCTTCGAGTGCTTTTTAAAATGTGGATTAGTGTTTATTGAGGCATTAGTGGCTCAATTTCTCTTTGAAAATTTATAGGTATGTTGATTTCTAGATCAAATTATTCAAAGTAAAGATCAAGTAGTTCCATAGGCAAGCACAAGTTGTCAATTAGAGACTCAATGTTCAAAATTGGGGGACAAAAAATATGGACTATTGGATCAAAAGCTAGATTACATATTGATAAGAACAATCCTAGATTAGGATGAGTTTTAAATTTTTTTTTGGATAAAAGATTGTAAATTGACTTTAAATTTCAAGATAAGATTCTAATATTGTGTGCATTGTTTAGGAGTTGGCTTCCTTCTTTTGTGAAGTCAATCTATGATGTATAAGATCAATTTTTAAATTATTGTCTAATTTAATTTCAATGAATCTTATTTTATGGAAATTTTCTTCTCTCTTTTTCTAAAGCAAAAGCCATTTATTTCTCCAACTACTAGCCTCCTAGCATCAAAACTAAGGAATCTAATTTTTTAATTGATTCATATATTTCTTCCAGAAAATACCGAAGCACTTTCTATCCTTCCTGGACTCTTAATTATGAACTAATGTCATAACATTGAGAGAATATGTTTGGATTAAGTTGGTATCAAAGTACTCGTTATTAAGGCATGATATATATAAATAAAAGCGGGCGTCAAGGAATGAGAAAACGTCCTTTTTCTAGACTCACACTGAAAGAAAAGAAATAAAATAAAACAAAAATAATCTTTGAAAATGGTTTATCTTTTAATTCAGCTGAACAAATGACTAGATTAATAGAACGAATATATCTTTTAATCCAACATAACAAATGACTAGATTAATAGCACTAATATTAATAAAGTGGATGAAGATGTAGTTTGTTGCCACTATGTCAAAGCTTAATGATCTTCTTGCACTATTTTTTGTTTTCATGCCCACTAATAATTCGTAAAGCAAATGATGTTAATATATATGATGATGAGAATGATAGAATGGATGCCAATACAATAAGTGAATGATAGAGTAGACCCTTTAAAGCAGAGTTTTCCACTTATGATGGTATGATCAATATAGAGAAACATAACTTGTGACTATGGATTAACTAATTGAAAAATATACTTCACTTTATATGGGTACACTACATATGACGAGGTGTTGTTTGTTTAAATTAAACTAGGCCACAACGTTGGAGCTTGGTGGAATTTCCACTTGAATGGGTGAAGCGACTAATGCATCTAGAGTTCTACTGAATGGATTATGTTGAGGATCTGTGGATGAAAATGACACAATCTTGGACAATATCAATGATATTATGTGCAAGGTTATACCACATGGTTTAGGAGATAAATAATGATTTCAGTTAAATTTGGGGACGTGTGGATCCAAACTGACAAAAGACTTTGCCCCTCACGTCAGTCACATGGATATTAGCAAGGCTAGTACTATGGTAATGACCATAGAGGTGAAATAGATGTAAAAAATGATAATTCCCAAGAACCTATTAAAGTGGAAGAGAATTGTACCATCCAATAGATGAGGAAAAAAGTGAAACTATTTTCTTCGTAGAGATTTGTGACTATTGTCAACTTCTTGACCACTCTAAGGATAAATGTTGAAAATGGACCCTAAATTCTTTCTTGAGAAGTGAAAGAATGATGCAAAAAATGAGACTTGCTGCTATAGTAAATAGCATCATGTTGAATAAAGAGGACAAGGTGAATGTATTTGCATTTTTAATGGCAATGCCAAAGGATAGCAAGATGGGATGGTTATTCAATCTTGAAATACAAAAGTAGCTATTCAACTTAAGGATATAGGTTGAGCAAGAGATAATTAATTCATCCTCAACATTGGCAACAATAATAACTTAATCTCTTCCAAATTAATATAGAGATTTGGTTTGGAGACTATCACCCCATCTAAATCCTTGTACTCTTGGGCTAGATTTAGGAGTTCTAGCTAAAGATTGACCGTGAATGCCAAGTGAAGTTCAAAATCATGAAGACTCGATTAATGAGATGTGTTGTGAGTTAGTTTCGTTTGACATCTTTTAAATTATTTTTGGTATTCTGTAGTTTCATGATTGATTTGCAATGTTATTTCATATTTCTTATAAGTGTCTGATAACTAAGGATGGGAGGAAGTAAATGTTGAAGGACTATGGAGTACCACCAACTAGGTAATTAAACTTACGAAAATTTTTATCACTATCTGCCATGCTTATCATGGATGGAGTTTTATTTTGTTACTATTGAATAAGGATAAAGATTTATAATTAAAATAACTATCAAAAACAGTACGTAGCACTCTTCTAGGAGGTGCAATGTTTGCCTCCAAATTAGCCATTGAGCATGATGTCCAACTGATTTCAAATGCAAAATTGCCAAATCTCTCAATGTAATCAAATTTGGTCATTTAGTGTAAGGAGATTAGAAAGTGGGTTATAGAATTGCTGGATCATCCAACCTTGTAGTTTTTTTTTGTGTATTACCAAAGGTGATTGCCCTGAAAAAGGATGACGCAGGTAGGTTGTGTTGACAATCACACCCTCAACAAATAGTGATAAAAATCATTAGAGTGTGGAAGATTTCTTTCAGGACAATTCATGGGCTAGATAAGTGGTTGATGATGACATACATACTTTAGAACTCCCCACTACATTCAAGAGATTGATGAACAAAGTTTTTCAGTCATACTTATATGACTTTGTTAATGCCTTTGTAGATAACATTTTGATTTTTATCAAATTATGGGATGCGCACATGGAGCACGTGAGAAAGTCAATCTATGATAGCAACGCCAACTAAATCTCAACCAAAATAGGCATGAATTTGCCAAACACTCCCACATATATTTCAGATTTGAGGTGGAAATTGAATAATCAAAATTAATTTTACAAAGGTGAAGGCAAATAAGGAGAGGCTTAGATTGTAAACTTCTTTAATGTATGCAGTTTCATGGGAGCCTGCCAATATGTTACAAATTATTCACCATTTTTTAATACTTCTTTAAATGCTCTGATCAAAGTCCATCCCAAGTTCAAATGAATCTTAAAATAAGAAGTTCAAAAAGAAAACAAGTAGATGCGCTTGTTTTATGCTTGCCAAATTTACAGAGATTGCTTCAAGTGTACGCTAATGCAGAAAAGGGGGTACATTACTTACCACTGTGAGATTTGCCAGAGAGTTCACAAGTACCATCCCATGAGTGACAAGGAGTGAGCACTCATTGATCAACAAAATGTTGTCATGCTTATCATTAGGAGGAGAAGATAGTGATGTGTATGAATCATATATCACTTAAGTGTTTGCTTCCTTAGATCAAGTGATAAGCTAGCTTGGCTTGTGGAGTGGATGATATTTCTATAACAGTTGATGCTAGTGGTCAATTTTAAGAAAGGGGTTGCCAACAAAGTGGTAAACATGCTTTCTTAGTTATAAAAATTTTTTATAAGTACCATTGTGTAGGCTGAATCTTCTCTATAGAAAGACTTTCTAAGTAGTACAAGGAGAATCTTTTCTTTGAAAGGGTAATTGGAGAATTTGGAGAGGGTAACTGTTTTAAATTTTACTACGAAAGATTACCACCTCTACAACAAAGGTCAACCATACGTACCATATTCAATTGACTAAGTTCAAGGATGTGGATGCTGTGGGTGCACACACGTCAAAGTTGGCCAGACATTTTTTCAGTGGAGAAGGTCCAATATGCTACAAAATGTGAGTAATGACATCAGAGGATGTAAATTTCACCACACCCACAAACTAGCAAATATATATAAGGGATTTTACATGCCACCGTTCATACCAAGATTTCTATGGAAAAGCATCTCCATAGATATTTTTTGGGAGGCTTGCAAACTAAAAAAGAGGGACAACAATTGTCTCATGGTTATGGACATATTTTAAAAAATTGTGGTTCTAATCCTATGTGGAAAACAATCGTAAGAGAGGAGGTGACCTTTTTTTCTTTCAATATGTTTGGAATACTTTGGATTCCCTAGTTCCATCTCATTGGATCAAGAAAACATATTTTTGAGTTAGGTCTGAGAGGCCTTGGGAGCCATACTGGATGCAAGATTGATGGGAGACAATGTTTTCAATGCATAGATTGGCAGCTAGTCGAAGGTAGTGAACATAAACATGGTACTTTTGTTGTGAGGGTATAACAACTAGCATCCCAAAACTTGGGGTGTTAAACGATGATGCCTTTCATGTTTAAGAGAGTTATCTAGGCGGATAATGAATATCAATTTTCTAAACATGGCCATATAATAAATGCCAAGTTTTATGGGCATTGTTAAATACTGAATACCAAGTGTTTGGGGCATTACTGAATAATGAATACCAAGTTTGTTAAGAATTGTCGAATAATTCATGCCAAGTTTCATAGGCATTGTCGAATTATGCCATCGTGCTTTTTTGATAATGATTATCAAATTTCACGAGCATTTGAATAATCACTGAATCTGAGCATCCAAAGTATGTAGATCCACCGCACAATTTTTTTTTTGGGCGTACACTTTGTGATATATTTTAGCTAAATGAGAATGGAAGTAAAAAGATTAGAGTACTATTGTATCATAAACAAAGACCTAAATTTATACCTTTTTTAATTAAAAAAAGTGTGTAAGCCAACATTATTGAATTAAAAATGAATAGTTATTTTTCCTCGTAATCAGGATTTTGTTGTCATTGAAAGCTAAAAAAAGGAATGCGACAATAGGAAACACCTAATGAGAGTTTTATATTTTTAATAGATTTTAAGTAGTATTATTTAATTAAAATAGTGTCTTGTTCGATGAGTTTAAAATTTAAATCATAAGCTCTCTTAACATAAATTATCTTAAACACATTTTTAAAGTATTTTGACCAACTTATTAGAGATAATTAATGTCTTAAGATTTCATTAATTCTTGTAGTTTACTACATTCACAAGATATTTCTTTTAGATTCTCAATATTTTGAGAAAAATTTACTCTAAGATTATGATGCTATATTCATTGTTAGCAGGCAAACAAAGATCCCCCAAACATAGATTAATGCTAACAATTGGATCTTGATCGAAGGGCTGGAGAACCATATTTTAGCTTTGGATAGGAGAGAACCTAAGAGTAGTGTTGTGGAGAAATTTTTTCTTTTCTCCGTACACAATGGGCCAAATATGGTGTTATAGAGATCTATTTGAAGCTCATGATGGGTGAGGGTGATAATACAATCAAGACTTGTGTAATTGTTTGCAACTAAAATTTCCAAGCATAAAGTTCAAACTAAGGCATGAGGTGATTACCTGGGCTAAGTCCAACATGAACCTTCCAAGTGGATTTAGTAGATTTTTTGGATGATGAGGAAGCTACAACAAGCTTCTCATGGGCTTATTTCCCTATGGTTTGCGTAGAAGGCTAACAAACCAAGCAACTTGAGCTTTGTTGGAAACACAGTTGTGAGCTTCATCCTAGACTCAACTATTGTAGATATGGTACTTTTGGTCAGATGAAGTTAATGGAAATGGAAGTATGGTCCGGGATGGCATGGCTAAGGACTTCAAAGTAGATTGCTCTCTTCCGGGTTTGACAGCTCACATCACTAGGGGAGATGGGCTAGGATTACTCTGAGAGGCTTCTCAAACACTCATGAACTCAATGCAAATACTCTTGTAGGGCTTTGATGGATGCTTAAGTGTATTGAGCTCTTTGGCCCCAAATGGACTAGGTTTTAGCTTGGCGTAAATAGAGAGCTCTCTAGGGGCTAACTTTGTTATTCATTAGCTATTATCAAGCTAGAAGCTCTTGCGTAGTTATGGTATTAGGAGAAAACAAAGGAAAAACACAAAAGGGTAAACAAACTCTTAGGATTCATAATGTTATTTGGTTTAGCAATCTGGACCAAACCTAGTCAAGCTAAGCTTGATTTAGGTTCGTTTGACCAAGGAGGATAAGGGTCTTGTCTAAGCTATGCTAGGATGGGTCTAATCCAAGCCAATATGTCTTTGGTCCAAGTTAATTTGAACTCATTTGGTAAATATGGGCTAACCTAGGCTTGAATTTGGTCTAGTGTGTTCATAAGCTACCTAGAGACATTAAGATAACAAGTGGTAGCTCAAGGTTCCAAAAATCTAGATTGGATCAATTGATTCAAAGGATTCAAATGGGCTAACTTGGTTTTCCCTTTTAATTGCTAGACCCAATTGGTATCCAAGCCTCTCTAGGTGTATTGAGATCACTAGGATGAAATTGTCTTAGCTAAAGAGTTAGATCAAACTGGGTCAAGATTATAGAGTGGATGTGTTCATGTTTGGCTCAAATGGACTAGCCATGGGCTAGATTTTATGTAATTGACTAAACCCAAGGTTAAAGGGGACTTGAGGGATGTTTAGATGTGGCTAGGGCACCTAAGAAATGATTCCACATTAAGCTGACTTAGATCAACTCACTTAGCCCAATGGCTTACAAAGGGAGACATAATTCAACTATGGGTTTAAACTAGGTATTATTAAGCCAATTAAATCTCAACTCAAGTAATCTTAGGGTTCAATGGAGTTTCTAAGCTTAAATGGAAATAAAGCCAAGGTCCAATTGATTTAGGTCATTTCAATTAGCTTAAGGCTCAACAATTCAATTGTGCTAGATTGGTCTAATGTTGGTCTAGTCTAGGCCAAATAGAAACCAAGCCAAAACACAAGCTCTTTAATCTTCTTTAGTCATGACGTGCTTGTCAACTGAGTAATATCATGGCTTAATAGGCCTAGGTCAAGTTGTTTTAACCTGAGGTTTATTTAACCTTATCTAACCTAGGATGAGTTTGACTAGATTCATGGACTAGCCATGGATACGAAGATTGATCTAAGTCCAATTGTGCCCACACATTGCTCATTTAAGCCAATTGTGATTGTCTAGGTCAAATCACACAAAGGTTGGGTTAGGATCTAATCCATTTTGTTTTAGACCTAAGCCACCAAACCTAGGACCTTTAAGAAGGGCAAACTTGATTCTAACATGTTAAGACTAGGTTAATTCTAGAGGTAGGCATAGTGTATTGTAAAATTAGGCTGAGAATGACTAAGGGTCTGTTTGAGGCAGCTTATAAGTGCGAGCGACATTTGGAAAACGTCGCCGTGCCGTTTGGTTCGTGCGTTCGAGAAGATTATGGTGGAACACAATTTTGAAATCCTTAATAAACGGGGCCGCGGGATCGACTCGCAACCCACATCTTTGATGTGCATTTGACTGGTTATTTCCTCCCGTGCCTTTCGGGTGTCCGTCTCCTCCCTCGCTTAATCTTCACGGCTTCGCAGCAGCAAAACTTAACCCTAATCTGAATTCCAACTCTTGCGAGATGGCAAAAAAATAAACCATTACCAATCTCAGAGGAAAATCAAAGTTGTCTTCGTCCCGAGATTCTTGTCGTAGGAGTGAGCTTGGGCTTGGTTCGACTATCTCGACAAGGAGATATCGTGGACGAGGCCATTGATCCACATCTTTGGAAAGTCTTGCCTCCAGGTTACTTCACTTAACATTTTATATTTATGCAATTATTATCCTTTCAATTTTGTTGATCTTTGGTGATTGATTACGAATGCTCTGGAAAAATGTGTTCAATACATCTTAATTAAGATGGCATTTGTTTTTATTTTTTTTGAAAGTTTGAATATCAATTGTAGACTTTGAAATTGAATTTTTAGTAGATCGTAACTCGTGTTAGTAGATACCTGAAGTTGATCTTATCCAGTTAATGGTTATCTGCTAGTTTGTTGTGGCAAAGAAAATATAGAAATTGTGGATTGAATTGTTATGTATGATAATTTCTGATGCAATAAGGAACCATTGTGATGTTTATTTAATTCCAATATGTGAACTCATGTGTCTTTAATTGTTGAAATTAGGTCATGAATGAGGTGGTATTTTATTTTAATTTTTTATTTTTAATTTCCTCATTACCACGATTTTGTGTCTGAATTATCATAATATCCTCATGGAAATTGAACTTCTCTAATTTTTAGGATTCTTGATACTCACTCTTAAGTGAGGTGTATATTTTTTTATTATTATTATGAAGTGATTTTTTTAATTCTAAACTATCAAATATATAGTCATGACAGTTCTGTTGCAAACAACACAACTACACAGTGACAGAATTGTCATTTATCCAAAAATAACTGCAAATCAGCTCTTTTTCAAACACACAAACCAAACAGCTAATCAGTTTATCCATATCAGAGACAGAATGATCATTTATTCAAAAATAGCTGCAAATCAATTGTTTTTCAAACGCACAAACCAAACTATCAGTCAGCTTATCTGGATCAGCTGCTGATCAGCAGCTTATCAGGATAAGCTGGATAAGATGTAACTGCCCCAAACAGACCCTAAGTCGGGTATGAGTTTGGTGTGAGCTATCCTAACTACCCAATGTTAGAGATTTTGTTTATTGATCCTTAAAAGGCAATGATTTTGCTGAGATCGAGGTTAATAAATGAATCATCTTCTCATCATATGTGGTTTGATCATGGAGCACACATGTGTTAAAAACTAAGAATCATCAATCAAATGTGTCAATCTAATGACTCTAATAGTCAACTCAATAATAAAAGTTTGGAAATATGAAGACCAATATATTAAGTCAATAGAAGCAATGTTTGTGTTAATTGCTCCAATGTGATGAACTAACATTAGGGAGATGAAACAAAAGGTTATAGCATAATCACAACTCTATTAGGATGCTTTTATTTATGATGTCGTCATAATAGCCTGTCCATAAAGGAACTGCAGGGGAAGAAAGGCAAAATGTCGGTTGAACAAGATTCAATAGTTGAAAAGCAACGTAGTCAAAAAAATTGAGGGACACTCGAACCCATGACTAGAAAGGCTGGGAACCTCAATATGAGAGGTGTTATTGTGGGAACGTCGCATGTATCTTGAAGTTTCAACACTCATGATGTGTCTAGGAGGAACATGTATGTCAGAGTTAACCTCTCTAGAAAAGTTTCATTTATAGGTGTGTCAAGAAATATCTAACAAGTATGTTGCACTTATGGTGAAAAACACATATATGGGAATTGACATATGTCAATATTGACGCAGGTGCTTATGTTGATTTATTTTTTACAATTGGTTGCCTTTTAGAATAATGAAATAGGGCCAAGCTCAAATGCTAATTGAACGACAAGTGTTGAATGGTCAACAAGTTTCCACATCAATGATAAGTGAAAAGTTGAGTCAACATTAAGGGAGCTTGAGACCATTCATATGTGTGTTTTATCAAGGAAGAGTATCTATTTTGGAATCTCTAATGCACCTGGTGTGTTTAAGGAGAATGCCATGTGTTGGAGATGTGCTTCCTAGAAGGCCAATTTGCATGTGTCAAGAAACATCAAACTAGTGTGGCATGCTTGAAGTGAATAACACATTCCGGAATCAACACACATTAGTCTTCATGTAGGTGCTCATACCAATTGCTATGTTATAGTTGCTTGCTTGTAGATGAGCAAAAGGGGAAAAAATAAAATGCAAATTTAAATTATCAATGATGTATTTAAACAAGTGACCATGCTGAAAACATCTAGATAAAAATCAAATTAACCACCTAAGAACCAATAGCTTTGTACTATTGAGTTGATTGTAAGAGCGAGTAAACGAGGACCATAATGTAGTCGGGCCACATGGAGAGATGCATGTATTAATACCATAGTAGAATTGAGCAAACAATGGTGAGGTGAAGCATAAGACAACCAAAGTGATGCTTTTGCCGACTACTCGGTTTTGTCGGGTCGTAGGCAGGGAAGCAACTGGAAGGGCCATTATATATTGGGGTCAACTAAAGAGTATCAAAAAATGTATTTTCTTTTGGGGGGCGGGGGGTGCGGTGGTGGGGGGCGAGTAGTTAGGTTGTGTGGATGTCTATAAATTAGATGGTGGAATGCATAATGCAATGCGTTCATGGAAAAGCTATGATGTGAAATCAGTATTAATGCGTGTTGCCGATCAACGAGTTAATGATAGTGAAATCAGTATTGATGCATTCTAGAAGATTCGCGGCTGTAGAATAATAAATTATCGTCTTAGTGTTACGCGAGAATTCAACACACACTCAAATGAAAGAAAACAACTAGTAGAGACACCAGAAGTTTTTACGTAGAAAACTCGTAAAGGGAAAAACCACGAGGTCTGACCGAGTTGAAGAGATCCATTATATTTAGAGATTACAAATACAATCCCTTATCCATGGGGAGAGAAAATGTTACACAATCTTTCGAGCAACAAAGACGGAGCATGGATAAACTTGTTGAGGAGGGCGGTGGTCGATAATGATAGGCAGCAGTCGGCGACTAGTAGTCAGCGGCGGTCGGCAACGAAGTGACGCTAGTTTTCAGCTCCTTTTTTAAGTTTTAATCTTCATTGGGTTTAAAACTCTGTCTTCAGACTTGAAGCTCCCCCTTTTTGAGTGAAGCTTTATTTATAAAGTCCCGGTTGCAATTAATGAAGAAATATGAACCACTCTGATCGAATGACTCAGAGAGATTCCCTCAACTAGGCAACATTTAATGGATATTTAAGAGCTTTATGATATAGAAATTGAGTGATCTCAGACTCGTTTGATTCGTCTTGTCAAGACGCTCGATTTGCCTATGAGCTCACTAGATTCAACATATGTTTGACCTTCCAAATATGTCTGAAAGCTTTTAAGGGTTGTTTAACGACTTGATCTGAGCTTAATTTGACACAGATTGGGCCAAGTTTGGTATCACTGGGTCCATCTCGTCGATCCGATTAGTTTGACTATTAATATTGTTGAAATTGGAGTTCTGGATGACTCTGAATCGAAGTTTGAATATTTTGTGTTCAAAAGATTGCCTTGAGATTCGTATCATGCCACAAGATTCGTGTTGGATTTTGAAAATGTATTAATCACGTATCAGTTGCTCTATTTTCATGCAGGATCAATTTTTTCATTTGAAAATATTAAATTTCAGAGCATCTTCATTTCATTACATTTTTGTTGATTATATATATATATATATATATATATATATATATATAT
>JXCR01112380.1:38096-50856 GCA_002079205.1 Phalaenopsis hybrid cultivar | reverse complement strand
TTATATATATATATATATATATATTATAAAATTAATGTATATGCTATAACTCACGCAACTCATATATATAATATAATATATTATACTATGTCTGTAGCTTAGTGTTAATATAAATATAGTATAAATGTACACATGGTAACATAACTTTCGCACTTGAATCCCCTCCAACACAGAGAAATAAAATTCATTTTGGGCGGGCCACGGGGAGGGTCGAAGCCCCTGCCTGTAGGCCTGCATAGTCCCATGGTGGGCCACTGGGAGGGCTGAGGAGCCCACGCTTAGGCTATAAATGGATGGGATGTGGACCGTGGGAGCCAGATCGGTTGGACAGCGTTGGAAACGTAGCAACGGAGCCGGACCGGTGGGACAAAAACGAAGCGGCGGGAGTTGGAAACCGCACATGAATTCATGGGCAAACTATGGGAATTTGGAAAGTTCGGAAGGCAAACGTGTCGTGGGAGCAAACGATGGAATTCTAAGTTGAGAAGGCGGATTTCAGTTTTATTCTTTTTTTTCTAAATGCAGTTGCTTTTAATGCTAAGAGCTCACCTTGTGCCTATAAATAGAGTCCAAGAATGAGAAGAAAAATTAGGAGTTGGAGGAGGAGAAAAAGAGGGAGAATTGAGTGGAGTTTCATCAATTCGTTGGCGGCCAATCAACATTCCAAAAGAAGAAAATCATCTCTGTCCTGCGTAACAGACGATTAACGAGAACTTCTTTCATGTTGCTGTGACGGAGAAAGTCGTCTCCGTTCTACATAGCAGACGATCAACAGAGTCCTCTTTCGTATTGCATCACAAAAGAAAGTCATCCCCGTTCTACTTAGATGACCAATAGAATCTTATTTCTTAAAAAAGGTGGAGAGGAAGTCGTCCCTAACTTGTGTAGCAGACGATCGATAATATCTTTTTTGAAGAAGATGCAGAGGAAAATTATGTTCGATCTGTGTAGCTGTCGACCAATGAGATCTTTTTTCACGCCGCTAAGATGAAGAAAGTTATTCTCATTCTTGTCCAGCAGGTGACTTGAGATATTTTTGCTTGTTTCTACCGCACATTCCGGTGAAGATGAAGAAATGCTGGAGTTTTTTCATCGTGCTTTGAGGGGGAGATTTCATGCTATTTTGGTGGTGATATCTGGAGACTCCTTGAGGATGATCAGAAGTACTGGAATTTCGGGGAAGCGATGCTGACTCCACTTGAAAATGAGCTGATTTGTTATATAGCTCTTGTACAAGTATATATTAATCTTTGTAGCATTTTAATTACCTGATATGATATTTATACACGGTGATAATGTATCCATCTTTATGTTTTTCTTCAACTCGAAGCAATAAAAATTTAGATGTTGCTTCTGAGGTTGCTTGTCTTTCCTTCTGAGTCGGAATTGCCCATTCTGGGATGCTTTTGCCCCACTTCCAGGGCATTGTTACCCAACTTTTAAGTTGCATATTTGTGCCGACATTTTCTGAGGCTTATGCCTTCTGAGGTTTTTTGGCTTCTCAAATATGCGTAAATCTGCAATCAAAGTTAGCACTTGCACTTTATATATATAAAAAATCGCATTAGTTTTTTACTCATGCCTTCTAAAATTTGTATCATCTTAGGTGTGTATCTTCTGAGGCTTGTGCTTTCTTAGACTTATATCTTATAAGAGCTTGAAATGCGTAAGTGCATTAAGATGCTCTTAGCCTTTTGAGTCCTTTGATGTACTTGTTGATGTACTTGTGCCTTCTAAGGCTTATAGCATTCTGAGGTCTTCGATGTACTTATGCCTCTTGACGCTTCTAACCTTTTGAGCTCTTTAAGCAGAGATCCTGTCAACCACTTGCTCTCGTCGAGTCTTTCTAATGTGAAGACTGTCCACTACTAGCTTCCTTGGGTTTGTTTTTTAAAGGCATGGTAGCTTTTCGTTAAGTCTTGCCTCCTAGGCTCAACTTTGAGGAGTACCTTATATTACCATTGAGTCTTACCTCTTGGGCTTGACTTCCATGGGCATAGTAGCATCTCGTCGATTATTGTCTCTTGGGCTCGAGTTTCATGAGTATGGTGGCATCTCGTTGAGTCTTGTCTCTTGGGCTCGACTTCCAGGGGATCATATCTTCTCATCGAGTCTTGCCTCTTAGGCTTAACTTCCATGGGCATAGTAGCTTCCCATCGAGTCTTGCCTTTTGGGCTCGACTTTCAAGGGTATTGTATCTTCTCATTGAGTTTTGAAGAGATCAGCTTTTTTATCTGGTTGAATACTCTAGTACATTGAGGGGGAGCTGAGAAAGCGTTATTTGCGATGAAGATTGCCCCCAATCTTTGAGCAATTTTCAAAGAATTATTGTCTGAATGAAATGCGGGATGATTGTCCTACCACACTCGTGCCCGGGACATTAATGTGAACATTCTTTCGAGTGCAGTTAAGTCACCCCTGCCTGGAAGAAGTTATGAAAGTCTGTGTCTGAATAGGATGCAAGAAGAGNGGAGCTGAGAAAGCGTTATTTGCGATGAAGATTGCCCCCAATCTTTGAGCGATTTTCAAAGAATTATTTTCTGAATGAAATGCGGGATGATTATCCTACTACACTCGTGCCCGGGACATTAATGTGAACATTCTTTCGAGTGCAGTGAAGTCACGCCTGCCTGGAAGAAGTTGTGAAAGTTTCAGTGTCTGAATAAGATGCAAGAAGAGAACCCACCACAAACATACTTGGGACGTTGATGTGAATGACCTTTCGAGACTGCACTGGCGGATGATCTTAAAATTGGCTAATTGGACGAAGAATACTTCAGGGATGATCTTCAAGATTCAAAGGAGGTTTCTTCGCCAATTGGATGATGTACATCATTGAGAAATGAAGTGGTGGACCAGCGTCTCAGAGCTGAAGATAGTGTTGAACAGTGTTTTGTTTCCCATAGATGGTGTCAAATTAATACGTGTTAGAAGATTCACAATGATAGATTAATAAATTTTCGTTTTAGCATTACACGACAATTCAATATCTACTCAAATGAAAGTTTTGAACAGTGTTTTGTTTCCCATAGATGGTGCTAAATTAATACGTGTTAGAAGATTCACAATGATAGATTACTAAATTATCGTTTTAGCATTACACGACAATTCAATATCTACTCAAATGAAATAAAATAATCAATAGGGACAAAAAAAATTATGTGGAGAATTCAGAAAGGGAAAAACCATGGGGCCCGATCAAGTTGAAGAAATCCACTATAACTAAAGATTACAAATACAATCACTTGTTTCACAGGCGGAAGTGACATACACAATCTTTCGAGCAACAAAGTCGGTGCACATATGAGTTTGTTGTAAGAATAGAGCAGCGACCAATAGTGATCGATGGTAGCCGATGAGTGGTGGTTGACGACGAGTGATGACTGGTGATCGACGGCGGTTGACGACAAATTGACGCTGAATTTCAGCTCCTCTAAGCTGTAGTCTTCTTCAGGCATCAAATTCTCTCTTCAAACTTCAAGCTTTCCCCCTCATAGGAGGGATGACGTTTTATTTATAGAGTCTCGGTTACAATTAATGAAGGAATATGAATCACTATGATCGGACGGCCCAAAGTGCTTCCCTCGATCAGACGACATTTGATAGACATTTGAGAGCAGTAACGATGTCAGAATTCTGTGATCTTGGATTCTTCTTGTCGAGACGCTCGATTCGACCATAAAATCACCAGATTTGACTTTCTTTTGACCTTCCAAATATGCCCGAAAGCTTTCAAAAGTGGGTTAATGACTTGATCTTAGCTTGATTTGACGCGGATGGACTAAGTTTGGTATCACTGGGTCCATCTTGTTGATTCGGTCAGTTTGACTATAAGTTTACTGAAATTGAAGCAATCGAAGTTTGAACATTTCTTACTCTAAAGATTACTTTGAGATCCGTGTCGTATTATGAAAATTTGTTGATGGCGCATCAAGCATGATTTTTATTGATCAATATTTGATCAAAGCAATACACTAGAAATATGCCAATGTGGTGTGTTACGAGGGAAAATTGTACTTGCCAAGAAAATACTCCTAGGGCCTAAATGGGTCATCAAGAGTTGTATCTAATTGAAAGGTGTTGTGTAAGAAAAATTCTTGCAGTGAAGAAGTTGCTTGGTGACAAATCTGCTTGTAGTCAAAAGGTTAAGGAATTTTCTCGTGGAAAAGAAGGGTGTGGATGAGGAATTTGCGCACTTCCAGAATGGGATGTTTCATTTGGCTCATCATCACTCTCAAGGCTCAATCCATGTTAGTGAGATGATTAAACTGCAATGCAGTGAGTAATGGATGTATTCGTCTGTTGCCTTAGCAAGAGAGCCTTTGTTTTGAACACATAGTTAACAAGTAAAGAAAATTATAGTGTACTTTAGTCCTACACACAGAATGCTAAACTTTAGAGCAAATGAGTCGAACTATGAATATTATTGGGTATATCAAATTGTAAACACTAATATTTGAGTCCAACTATGTGTATAACAGCTAAATTAAGGAAAATTTACATAATGATTATCACTTTGGGGGTGTGGTGTTTTGGTTAAATCTCACTCTTGCTACAATAGCAAAAGTGTCGTGAAGATATTAGATCTCAAAAGGTTCAAATAGGTAAATTTTATATTTAATGAACCAAGTGTTTTCAAAGTACTAAGCGCAATGCAAAGGGATTTTTTTGCTTCAATGAGTTAAACCTAAAGTTGATGATGGAAGATCAGTAGGACCCAATGGTATCCCAATAGAAGAGTGAAAATTTTTTGGAGATATGAGAATTTCTTGACTTACTAAATTTTTTAATATTATTTTAAAAATTAAAAAGATAGCTGAGGAGTGAAAGAAGAGTATTTTGTTCCCCATTTTTAAGAATAAAGGGATGCACAAGAGTGTGTGAATTATAGATGAATTAAGTTAATGTGTCATTCATTACAATTGTGGGAGAGAATAATTGAACATAGGTTAAGACGTGATACAAATATTTCTCATAATTAGTTTGGATTTATGCCGAACAAGTCTATGGGAGCTATACATTTATTGAGAGGTTTGATGGAGAAGTACAAAAAGAGTAAAGAGGATCTACATATGATTGTTATTGATTTAGAAAAAGCTTACGATAAGGTTCCAAGAGAAGTTCTTTGGAGAGTTGTAGAAAAGAAAGTTTTTGATGTGACTTATATTCAAGTCATTAAAGATATGGATACTAGAGTTGTTACTTGTGTTCGAACAAGAGGATTGATCAAGTCATTTCTTATTTTAATTGGATTACATCAGGGATTGGTTTGAAGCCCATGTCTTTTTGTTTTAGTTATGGATGCTCTTACTGGACATTTACAGGAGGATGTACCTTGGTGTATGCTTTTTGTTTATGATATCCTTCTTGTGGATAAGACTAGAGAAAGAGTAGGAAAAACTTGAATTATGGAGGTCTATTTTAGAGCCTAAAAGTCTCCGTTTGAGTAGATCTAAAATTGAAAACATAAAATGTAATTTTGGTAGTAGCCGATCTAGTGGCAGAGTTGTAAGAATGGGTGATCAAATCATTAAAAGGATTGAATGTTTTAGATATCTTGGGTCTATTCTTTAAAGTGGTGGTGATAGAGATGGGGATTTTAATAGTAGAATTCTAGTTGGATGGTTGAAGTGGAGGAATGCATTCGGCGTATTGTGTGATAAAAAAGTACCGCTTAGACTTAAATGAAAATTTTATAAAATGACCTGTAATGTTTTATGGCACAAAATGTTGGCCTATAAAAGAGAAGCATAGTTACAAGTGTTGTTGAGATGAGAATGCTTTGGTGGATGAGTGGTTTTACAATTAGAGACAATGTGAAACAAATATATCCGTGAAAGGGTTGGTGTAGCTCCAATGGTAGACAAGATTAGAGGGAGCCATCTTAGATGGTTTGGTTTCATGAAATGTCGATCAACTGATGATCCAGTTAGTAGAGTAGGTATTTTAGATTCGAATTATGTTAAGAAAGGTAGAGGTAGACCTAAAATACATAGGCAAGTTATATAAAAATGATCTTAAAGAATTAAATGAAAATATGACACTCAATAAGACACAATTGAGAAAAATGATTTATGTAGTCGACGCCACCTAATGGGATTAAAGGCTTGTTGGTGTGTTGAGTAAAGCATAAAGCAAAACAACACTTTTATCAACTAGAGATTTCATGATTTTTATATAATATGTACTCACATATTAGGTACATTAAATAGCTATTTAATTAATCAAACCACGTAGATTAATTAAATGATCTTAAAGAATTAAATGAAAATATGACACTCAATAAGACACAATGGAGAAAAATGATTTGTGTAGCTGACGCCACCTAATGGGATTAAAGGCTTGTTGGTGTGTTGAGTAAAGCATAAAGCAAAACAACACTTTTATGAACTAGAACTTTCATGATTTTTATATAATATGTACTCACATATTATGTACATTAAATAGATATTTAATTAATCAAACCACGTGGATTAATTTTTAACAAAAATAATGATACTTCTAATAACAATAATTTATAGCTATTAAAAATTCAAACAAAAGAAAAAAAGATATAAATGATGAAAATAAATAAAATGGCGTCATTTTACTTAGGAAATGAATTTATTTATGAAATTGATTGACCAACTAGAGACCAGTAATAGATGCAATGTGAAACAAGATATGCCGTGATTATGAAGCATCAAGAAGCATTCTTTAGAAGAAGTTTGAGAAGTTATTATTACTAATAATTAGCAATCAAAAACATATGAGGACTACTAGGAGACTAAGCATGAAGAGAATAACAACTAAGACGCGACTTGTTAAAGAGGAAGAGAATGGTGCACCGATGAGCAATTACTCGAAGACTATTAGAAACATTAGGGAAGCATGTTAATTATTTTAGCAGTTGTTGAGTCAAATCATAAAATAAATTGGGATTTTGGTTTGAGCAGGAATTGAGAGCATAGTGCTTTTACATGATACAATGAAGTGGTGCAATATGCATTTGTTCCCGTGATCTTTTGCTTCATAGGCAAGCAATGCGTATGGCTAGCACATGTCTTTGCTTTCCCCCTAAAGCATGCTTTTAACAATATTACATGAATCTATAGGGATTCATCCTCAATGGGGATGACACGGAATAAAGGGAATTATGTTTGGAATCTATGATAAGTTTAAGATTGGTCTTTTTCCTTGGACATGCTCAAGGAGTAAAACAAGTACATGTGAGTAAGGACTAAGGTCTCCTAGGGTTTGAGGCCAAGTTTCTTATGTAATGGCTACTTTGCTAGCCATGACCATTTAAACGATATGATAGTTAAGCCTAAGCAAAGGAAAATATAGTGGTGGGGAGAGAGTATAACATCATCATGAATTATGAATAAAGAAATGCAACCATAAAACAATTTGCATACTTCATTCTTGATTGAAGCGTGATATGAAATATTATTTCATGGATAACTCACCAAAATTCTCATCTAGTAGAGAGCTGTTTACCCATACCTACTAAATAAATACAAAAGGCATTTACTTCAAAGCTAAACCTTATTTTTACTGTCATTCTCACATATTTATATCCACTATTGGGTAATTTCAAAGATAAAATAAATCTATGAAATTCTCATAAGAGCCAGAAATGGCATTTCCCATCATTTAAGCTAGCCTCCTCAGAATTTTTAAAACCTTAGCGTGTTTCCTAAGGCATTGCTTATGTAGGCAGAGAGAGAAAAGAGGGCCTTTAGCAGAAATCTTCATGTAAATTTTGAATTTCTCATTATTTGGCTTTGGAGTTTTCGGCCATGTATGGAAACCTTCATCACCTTGATAAAGATAAATATATTTCTTCTTGATTACTACTCACGCCTCTGGAAAATATTTAAAATTTTCCATTCCTTACAATGATCATAGAATAATGATATTGTTCTTCATATGGATGATAAGTCTTTCTTTTTTAGTGAAAGATGATGACTATGAAACATGTTCTTGTTCTATGCCACTCTACTGATCATGAGAGGAAAAGTTTATGGATATGAATTTATGCCAATGGCTACTTTATTTATGGGATGACTTGCCCATCTATTGACATGTGCGACAGTATTTGTGTTTGATTATATTGGTCTATGTACTTAATGTGAATGCACTAGCTCCTTAAATCATGCTCAACATCATCACTCTTGCTCACTTCAGGTACTATAATGGGCTTTGTATCCTTATTATGATGCATAACTTAATACACTTATGTAATGTTGAAGTGATCATCTCATATTTATGAAGTCAATGACTTTTGTGGAGATCCTTGTACTGGTATTCGCCTCAATAATATGTATTTAACCTCCATCTTGAGTGTTCTAGGGGTAAGGTGATCAAATCAAGAGCCATATAACTTTTATCATTAATCCCTCTTAACATGATCTTCTATGAGCTAAGGTTTACGTGACTAAGAGAGACTTTTCATATAAGATATATTCAAGATGTTTATTGAGCGGCCTAGGTTCATTATGAGAGGACTAAGCTTGTTATTATTTACATTTACCATGAAATACAGTGGACAATTATGCTTTGTATTTCTCAAAACTAAATTATGATATAAGCTAGTGATTCCAAGAACCTTTTTTAGTTAATGGGAATTTTTGAGGAATTTCTCAATGAAATAGACTAAATAAACCTTTACATTCAAAAAGACCTTGACTAGGATTTTTTTCAACTCAAGAGACATCATAAGTGTTTTGCATATGCCGGAAAGATAAGAAATCTTTCACAAATGAGCTAGACATTGTATCCAACTTCGAAATGTTGATCCTTGGCATTCTTCCTAGATTGAACCTATGTAGGAGTTGGAGCATCCTGCTGCGTGATAATATTTTTTATCTTATCTTTACTTGTTTTGCCCTGTGTGGAAGAACTTTTCTTTAGTGCAACTATACCTCCTAGATTGAATTAGAATTGATACAATATTTAATTGGTTCAATTTTTGTAGCTTGAATTGTGTCAACTAGAGGTGACTATGGTGCACCTTTGGATTTGTTTCCACTATCCAAAACACATGCACTTAGAAAAGGCAATAGTGGGTTCTTTTTCATCGGTCTAGTATCTTAAACCATGCAAGTACCTCTCAAAAGATTCATCATTAGAAGAAGCACACATCTCATAATACACACAATATACTCAATTAGTTATCATTGATAATTTAGAAAACAAATCAACATAGCTATAGGAAGAGAGCCAACTTTTTACTCCAAATTTACAACTATTTTCTCTCTTCTTTATTTATCATAAACAAATACAAAATCTCAGATTATAGGTATTGAACCAACTAGAGCTAGTACCGAAGGTAAAGAATTCATCTAATTTTTTTCTTTCACAAGGCTTTTCCTGATTATAGGAGGAATTTAGACCTCCTTTCTAATCATGCCCTTTGTCTTTTGGAAGAGCTACTTCTCTCCTTAAACATAAGATAAGAATAAACTTGGAGGGGGAAAAAATAGGACCCTTTGACCAACTAAACTGACTTGCCCTTGGAGCTAACAAGATCACTGTTTATCATACAGATTTCTTCTTATTTCTCTTCCATTCATTGGCTTTTGGGCTTTAGTATTGAAAACATATTAGTCATCCGAAATATGCCTTATGTAGTGATGGCATGGATGATTCAAATGTTGCTCAGTCTAACTTACTTCTCCATGCTTCTTATTAGGTGGAAATTTTAAATTTCTTCCTTCTCAAGATTCTTGGAGATCTTGCAAACACATTCCCTTGCAAACTAATATTCCTAATTAAGGTGGTTTTGTAGAGCTTCACCCCTTATGCTTGTATGAAGTCCTTAAAGGAGAAGCCAAACTGGAGATCAAATCTTGAGAAGTAAAGGCTAGATTTGCCTCCACTTTTTTTTAGAGACTATGGAGAGCCCATATCTTTGGGATTTGCTAGCCCTTATGCTTGGGAGGAGTGCTACTTGGTAAACTAATATGCAAACTTATCACCAAGCACACGAGCTTGTGAAATACCTTGATATTGATCCCCTTCAAGTGAGTGTACTGGGGCCATCAATATTCTTATAATAAAATATCAATTGTATGCTACGCTTGGTGTTACGGCTTGCTTCATAGATTAATATTTTTTCATTTCATGATATGAATATGTGACTACTATCAAGTATAATTAGACATAGCCATGTTTTTTATTATGCACAACTTGTATAATCGGCAAAATAAGCAAACCTTAGCCTTGGGCTAGGTTGGACCAAAGTTAGGGAAGCTAGGGATCATCACGGAGGGCTAGGAGCTTGGGAAACACTTGAATATAGTAATTTGTAATTAATTTATTTAATTAATAAACTTATAATTAATGTTTTAGATGCTCATCAGAAGTAATTGTGGGCAATGAGTTTGAAATTAAACCATGAAGTCTTTTGACTTGAAAGTGCTTAAATTCAAGTGTTCAGAATTTTTGCCCTACAGGTTAAAATAAAATCTTAAGGTTTAAAATATTTATTAGAGTTTATTGAATGCACAAAATATGCTTTAGATACTTCTATTAACTCAAAATAATTTACAAAATATTTTTACACTTACATCATAACATGTGGACATTATGTGATGTGTGCAACTAAACGAGATCTCTCAAACCTTTTGATTAACCCTAGCCCTTGGATATCCGAGTGTCATGAGTCGTCACTAAGCTCTAGACAGAATAGAACTTGATAGGAATGTTAAGGAGAAAAAAATTTGCACTCTCTATAACAGACCAAATCTATTGTTCTAGGGTTATATAGGATGCTCATGAGGAGAACTATAAGGTGATATCCAAGGTTTAAACAATCTGTGATCCGGTTCTGTGCAGGCTAAAAATCGACCCTGCATTGTACCGACTAGAACCGGCCTAAACCGCCCGTCCAACCGGCGAACCGGTCGTGGTTTGATCAAACCGCCCTCTCCCACTTTTTAATGCATATTTTTCGTTGTTTAACCAAAGGTGGAAGGCGCATGTGTGGTTGCTACAACTAGAGATTTAAAGATGTGAGACTAAACTATAAAAGCTAAAAGAGTGTTGGACCAATATAACAATAAAATAAGCATATTATTTAATGTCGTGGTCCCAACTTTACAGAAAGATATTTAGCTTTTCAGAATTATTTTACTTTATTTATACTTTCTACACCATTCTTTTAAAGATCAAAATATATTTTTGAGATGTGGGACTAAAAGTAATGCAAGCATGAGAAAAAAATATTTTTAGTTAGAGCCACAAATATTACACATGAATCTTATAAATGATTAAATTTGAAATATTGATTTACATAATGGAATGAACAATTTAATAAAAATTATAACCATATAATTAATCATTTTAATATATAAAATAATAAAATATTGGTTTGTGATTCACCAGCAATTACATACATACCACCCAATTTTATGCATTTTACATATCTAACACCTAAACTCTGTTTTTCACATTTATACAATTATACCACCCAAATCACTCATATCACATAAAAAAAATCATTATTACAAAGATATTCAATTTGTACACATTTTATTTACATATCTAACTCCTAAACTCTTTCTATTTTACAGTTATACCACCAAAGTTATCCAAATCACATAAAATATATCACTATTTTAATTTTTAAAAAGCTGAAATATATATTTTCATGCATAGCTAAAATGATATATGTTACAATTAAATATTTGGTGTTAGTTAATTAAATACATATGAATTGAGTGGGATGTAAATCTTTTTTATTGACATTGTTAATTACATTTATGATTTATTAGGTCATCGGTTGTTCAACCCCAGTTCAACTTTTGAACCTCTCCTACCGGTTCAATGTCCAGTTCGGTTTTCACAACCTTATTGATATCAAGGACAACAACAACAACAAAGCCTTAATCCCACTACGTGGGGTTGGCTACAACCTTGTTGATATCAAGGACAAGGCTTATGAAAGTGTGTGCNGAAGTGATCATCTCATATTTATGAAGTCAATGACTTTTGTGGAGATCCTTGTACTGGTATTCGCCTCAATAACATGTATTTAACCTCCATCTTGAGTGTTCTAGGGGTAAGGTGATCAAATCAAGCACCATATAACTTTTATCATTAATCCCTCTTAACATGGTCTTCTATTAGCTAAGGTTTACGTGACTAAGAGAGACTTTTCATATAAGATATATTCAAGATGTTTATTGAGCGGCTTATGTTCATTATGAGAGGACTAAGCTTGTTATTACTTACATTTACCATGAAATACAAAGGACAATTATGCTTTGTATTTCTCAAAACTAAATTATGATATAAGCTAGTGATTCCAAGAACCTTTTTAGTTAATGGGCATTTTTGAGGAATTTCTCAATGAAATAGACTAAATAAACCTTTACATTCAAAAAGACCTTGACTAGGATTTTTTTCAACTCAAGAGACATCATAAGTGTTTTGCATATGCCGGAAAGATAAGAAATCTTTCACAAATGAGCTAGACATTGTATCCAACTTCGAAATGTTGATCCTTGGCATTCTTCCTAGATTGAACCTATGTAGGAGTTGGAGCATCCTGCTGCGTGATAATATTTTTTATCTTATCTTTACTTGTTTTGCCCTGTGTGGAAGAACTTTTCTTTAGTGCAACTATACCTCCTAGATTGAATTAGAATTGATACAATATTTAATTGGTTCAATTTTTGTAGCTTGAATTGTGTCAACTAGAGGTGACTATGGTGCACCTTTGGATTTGTTTCCACTATCCAAAACACATGCACTTAGAAAAGGCAATAGTGGG
>JXCR01112380.1:23250-36468 GCA_002079205.1 Phalaenopsis hybrid cultivar | reverse complement strand
TCTTCCCAGCAGCTAAAAGCCACAGCCTTCAAGCACTCTTTTTGTTGCGGCTAATTCCAGAAATCGTATGGGTGCTTATCTGAATTTTGCAAGGGAGGAAAAACAATATTACGAGTTTGTTTGCTGTATGCAACAAATGGTTGTGCTTGCTATTTCAAGATAAATAAAGGGCAAATCATAGAAATTACTTGTTGGGAACAAAGAAATCGCTACTAGCTATGTTTTGTGGTAGAATTCAAAATGTTAATATGGAGGTTGGATAAATCTTGGAAGAATAAGATGACAGATGACTCTATTATAGTGATGATTGAAGTAGCACTTATTGAATATAAGATAATAAAAAATGTTCCTGGATATTTTAGGTAGGTGTAATGGCGGGTAAATGTTCACGAATAAGGTAAGTGTGAATGCTTTGTTATGATAATGAATGGAGTTAAGTAATATGATCAGAAATTATGCAAAAGGATATCTACAAAATAGAGTTTAAGGTCTCGTGAGAGCTCAACTATGAACACGAGGTCACACATAACTGCAAAAGTCGGACAGGGTGTTATATTTTATAAAGTATAAACATAAAGTTTATAATTTTTGTTAACCAAATGCTCCTAATTTTTTTTACTTGGTCAAATGTTCTCACAAAAAGTGTATTTTCATCCTCTATGACATTTGTGGGCCTATTTCATAAATCATTTTTCTATTGTACAATGAAAAGTTTACTTTGCCAAATGAACTATTCATTATAATACATGCATAAATTTAACTTTTCAACCGGGCCTAATATCCCATCAATGTGCTCTAATATGTTTTATTTATGCTGCATGTGTATGTATAGTACTCATGAACATTAATATTTTTTATGTCTTTATAGCACGCACAAAATTAAATGTTCATCCTCTTATTTTTCATTTTATTTTAGATTACGAAATCAGTCTCACGTGAGATTTTATGTGCTTTTGAAAATAAATATTTTCCTACAATCAGGAGCTGGTGGAACTTCTAAAAAATTGGAACTTTTAAAATACATTTTGAAAATAGGCTTTGAAAATTAAAGGTATAAAGAAACTAGTTCTTCAAATTTAACATAAACTTTGACAATACTCCAAATAGATCAATATATAATTAAAAGTGTGCTTATGGTTAGGTGTGGAGGGGATGCATAAGAAAATCTTTCGTGTCATAGAAGTGGTGAGGGCACACATGATTGTTGTCATAGAAGAAGAGTAGGAGATGGCTATGGGTGCCCCTGATTTCATTGACAAGAGCGTGGTAACCCTAAGATCTAGCGACGAGATGGTTATTTGGAGTTTTGTTGTTATAGTAGAAGAGATGTTAGGGCATGGGGAAGGCTGGGGCACATGAGTCGCTATAGTTGATTCAAGTTTTCTTTGCAAGTTCACACGGTTTTGTTTTCTTACAAACATGTTCTGCACTCTTGTGAAAAACATGTCGAACAATTAGTACCCATGTGTGTCCAGCACGTGTTGGAATTAAATTTCACACTTGTCGAACACGAATTGGGATGCATCGAAATTATGTTCATGTTGACACCAACACATAAGATATTTAAAAGTGACACTCTTCATAGGCACTCAATAAGAATGAATGGAGAATGCCTGGTTATAAAGCTATTCTCATGCCCATGTTGAATATGGTAGAATTGAGAATGTTAATATGGAGCGTGATAAAACTAGGAAGAATAAAATGACAAATGACTATATTAGAGTGATGATCGGAGTAGCACTCATTGAAAATAAGATAATGGGAGAATATACTTAGNGCTCCAGTATCTCAAAATAATGTTAGCTGGAATGGGAACACCTAGTGAGGCTTTTGTGGTTCTTGACTTTGACTTTGACATGTGATCATGATGCATTGACCATCATTATTTGTAGGATTGAATTACTAGAACTCAACGTAGTACTTTAAGAGGCCTTAACTGTATTGAGTTTGCTCTCAAATGATGGAGCGTTTGAGCGATAGAATAGAGGTCTTAAGGAGTTGATTGGTGCTAATCCTCTTTTATAATCAAGCTGAAAACCTGTTGTTAAATTCTGGGATTAGTAGAAAATAAGCGAAAAACTTGAAAGGGTAATAAAGTTCTTAGAGTTTCAAATTGCTCTTGGAGGAATTTTGGCTTAACCATTATGGCATACTTGATTAAACAAGGCTAAACATGGGCTTGGCTGACTAAGAAGGATTAGGGACCAAGATAGCCTTTGGACCTAGGGTAATTTGGCTTTGGTTCAAGTCAATATGGCTAATTGAGCTCAATTGACTCGGTTGGTTATTGGTTTAACCTAGGCTTAGGCTTGGTCCATGGTGGATCTTGTGGGTTTCTAAGCATATTAGAGACAATATAGTAGTTATGTAGTCTCAGGGGTTCAAATGGCCTACTTTGGTCAATTGTTTCAAAGTACTCAGATGGGTTAACCTGGATTCACCTTTTGCTAACTTTGAAATGCCATGTAGTTGGATAGACCAAAGAGGTAAAGCTAGATAGCATAATGGCTAACAAATGGGGAAATAGTTCAATTATGAATTTAACCTATGTCTAGTCTTGGCTTTAGTCATTTAAGGTTCTAATTGTTGCATGGAGTTTCTTAGCTCAAAGAGAGACGAAGCCAAGTTCCAATTAGCTTAGGTCAAATGTGCCTAAGCTCAACAAAGTCTAGTTAGGTTGGTTTCGGTCTAATCTTGGTCTAGTCTAGGTCAAATTCTATCCAAGCCAAAAGTCATAGGGTTTTAAAATCTCTCTAACACATCATTGGTCCAACCATGATGGCCTTGGTTCTTCTTAATGTCGTCCAACCTTGATGGCCTTGGTTCTTCTTAATGTCAACTGGGTAAATTCATGGGTCAATGTACCACAGAAGGTCGTGGGTAAGGACTTAGGTCTTCTTAATGTCAACTGGGTAAGGCCATGGGTCAATGTAACTTCGGGTTAGGTCTAGATCAAGTTTGATCAAACTAAGGTCTATCTATTCTAACTGGGGTCTGGACTAAACAGACTGATCTCGGTCCAAGTTAGCTGATCTCTGGATCATCTAAATCCAATTTAGACATTTTAGGTCAAATCACACCAAGTTTAGGTTAGGGTTTAGTCTCAGGGTGAAAACTAGACTAGAAATATCTTGCTTGGGTTTGGATTAGGTATGAATTGGCTTAGTCATCTACAGTCAGGGACTAGGCTAAGCATACATGAAGGTAAAATTAAAGAATCAAAAGGAATGCTGCTTGCCATGGATGAGATTTTCATGGTCCAGGATGTTCCTTTTTACCGAGACATCCTCCTAGAGCATAAGAACACTACCAAACAAGAACCAGAGGAGATTTTTCACGTTCGCAAAAATAGTTGATTACCAATTAAATCTGAATGATAATACACTAGGGAAGTTGGGCTAACAATTTTTCTTAATCTGTAGCTATAATTTCACAAGATTGAAATTCTTCTAGAGGTGGGACTCTTGATATTGGGATCAATTTGATCATTTATGATGATTTAGGTATTAGATTGTGGAAAGGTTTAAGGAATCACATTCGCTAAAGTTTTACAATTTAAGTTCTTGTTGAAGATTGACCGGGCTATTGATTTTATTTATCATCGTCTAGATAGAAAATGAAATTGACCAATGTTAACATAGGAAAACATATCATTTATTGGAGACATCATAATCACAATCAGGAGGTAGGAAATGTGGAACATTGGATCGAAATCTAGATTAAAGCAAAATGCCTCTTAAAATTATTTTGGATAAACTTGTAATCTTAATTATAAATTCGAGATAGGATTGCTTAGATTGTGTAGTTTGCTTAGGAATCAATTTTCTTCTTTTGAGGAATAAATTTAGGATGAAGAGGATCAATTTTTGAAATTACTCCATGTAGTAGTTACCTATAAGTCTTATTTTCCTGTATTGAAAAAAATCTTATTTCTCAAAAAACTTTCGTCTCTTCTTCTCACTCTCCTCTCTACAGCTAGCTCCACCCAGCAGCAAAAGCTGTTGATTTTCTCCGCCACTGTTCTTCCCAGCAGCTAAAAGCCACAGCCTTCAAGCACTCTTTTTGTTGCGGCTAATTCCAGAAATCGTATGGGTGCTTATCTGAATTCTGCAAGGGAGGAAAAACAATATTACGAGTTTGTTTGCTGTATGCAACAAAAGGTTGTGCTTGCTATTTCAAGATAAATAAAGGGCAAATCATAGAAATTACTTGTTGGGAACAAAGAAATCGCTACTAGCTATGTTTTGTGGTAGAATTCAAAATGTTAATATGGAGGTTGGATAAATCTTGGAAGAATAAGATGACAGATGACTCTATTATAGTGATGATTGAAGTAGCACTTATTGGATATAAGATAATAAAAAATGTTCCTGGATATTTTAGGTAGGGTGTAATGGCGGGTAAATGTTCACCAATAAGGTAAGTGTATGATAGTGAGTGGAGTTTAAGGTCTAATGAGAGCTCAACTATGAAGCACGGATATGAACATGGGTCACACATAACTGCAAAAGTCGGACAGGGTGTTATATTTTATAAAGTATAAACATAAATTTTATAATTTTTGTTAACCAAATGCTCCTACTTTTTTTCACTTGGTCAAATGTTTTCATAAAAAGTGTATTTTCATCCTCTATGACATTTGTGGGCCTATTTCATAAATCATTTTTCTATTGTACAATGAAAAGTTTACTTTGCCAAATGAACTATTCATTATAATACATGCATAAATTTAACTTTTCAACCGGGCCTAATATCCCATCAATGTGCTCTAATATGTTTTATTTATGCTGCATATAGTACTCATCAACATTAACATGTTTTATGTCTTTAGCACTCACAAAATTAAATGTTCATCCTCTTATTTTTAATTTTATTTTAGATTACGAAATGAGTCTTACGTGAGATTTTATGTGCTTTTGAAAATAAAAATTTTCCTACAATCAGGAGCTGGTGGAACTTCTAAAAAATTGGAACTTTTTGGTTAGGTGTGGAGGGGATGCATAAGAAAATCTTTCGTGTCATAGAAGTGGTGAGGGCGCACATGATTGTTGTCATAGAAGAAGAGTAGGAGATGGCTATGGGTGCCCCTGATTTCATTGACAAGAGCGTGGTAACCCATGCCCATGTTGAATATGGTAGAATTGAGAATGTTAATATGGAGCGTGATAAAACTAGGAAGAATAAAATGACAAATGACTATATTAGAGTGATGATCGGAGTAGCACTCATTGAAAATAAGATAATGGAAGAATATAGATATTTTTTGTGGGTGTAATGGCCGGCAAATATGCACCAACAAGACTAGTATGCATAATTAATATGAAATGATTATAAATGATAATGAATGGTTAACAGTAATTTGATTAGAAGTTATACAAAAGGATGNTGCAATCCTTTGTTATGTCTTATTGTTTTCTAAATTAGTTTGTATTGGAATATTGAGATGTGCGTGTTAAGGAAGAAGGTTAGCGTGAGAATTTTTTTATGTTTGCCTTGCAGAGAGTTGTTACAAATGGTTTCAAATAAATTAAATGCATGGTAATTTTCTATTTTTTTTTGTGCTGCTTTTGCTGTAATGCTGGCAAATTAGACATTTTAGCATTTAGCATGTATATCCACTTGGTTGGATTTGGTTTGCAGACATTAAATTTGTAGAGCAAAAGATTTGCTGTCAATCATATAATGACCTTAAGTAATTCTGTTAAACAGTGCGCGCAATGTTTTGGACAAGGAAGTAATTTAGTGATCATTTTCATAACCTAATTCTGATGATGCTCTCCACCGCAAAGGCATGTTGCGAGAGCCTCACCTTTTGAGTTTTGTACTTTATGCAGCATATTTTTTGAATCCTGAAACTATTGCTTAGTTTTTAAGTAGATTTTTGGCATGGAATAAAGTTACTGCTTTTTTTTTTTTGGACGACTCATGTTTTTATGTTCTGTTTATTTGCAAATGTTACAATATACTTCCTTTGCAACACTGCTGATTCTTTCAAGCTCTATAACAAAATCAGTATCATTATCATCTTCTTACACATTGTACCATCTGTTTGGGATCAGATGCATATTGTATAGTTTCTTCACCTATCTGGCTATAGACATGGATGCAGTTCATCCACTATATTTATGACTTGTTAAGGCTTCGACTTATCAGATTGCATCATTATTTATGATTTTTGCAGTGCTTTTGACATTTGATCTTTCTTTTACTGGGATGATATTCCTTCTGTTCATGTTTTTTTCTTATCTGCGTATCGCATTTCTCATTTTCCATGCTGATGCTTTCTTATCAGTTTGCCACGTTGCCTCATATCTTACTTGTTATTCCTTGCTTGGTGTATATATCTCCACATACCTGAAGATAATCATTTTAATTATGCCTGTTTCTATTTCTAGGTTATGTGAGCCACTTTTCCATGTGATGGCTGTTTCTCTCTATTTGCGTGGTTTATTTTGTCCATCCGTTTTTGTGATATATGGGCTTGTTAAACTATGGCTTGTAAGTTAAACTTAGCTGTAGTTTACATGATATCGTAATGCAACTTTAGGAAACGGACAAGTATTTGTGTAGAGGATTAAATTGCTCCCAATAGATCTTGATTGTTGGAAAGGTGTGCTGAAACTGTTGTTTGGTACTCCTCATTATGACAAAAGAACAGTTAGAATGTTGTCTACGAAGCGCGGCCCTACTGGTGGCCAACACAGCCATAGTCTTGAAGGGTGCTTCCCGCTCAGATTCCCCCTGAATATCTTTCAGCAGCCCTCAGACCTTCAAGTAGATAAGAGAAGAGCAAGCAAACCACTGCTAAAGGTAAAGAAGAGAAGGCTGGTGAAATTAAGAGCCAACAAAGAACTTGCTAGATAATTCTTGCGTCCAAATGCCTCCTTGTCAGCCTCCATAGAGATCCCTTGTTTTTTTAGCCCGCTTGGATTGACCCCAGATGTTCCAGTTCCGATCCCTCAGGACCCTTAGGCCTTTAGGAATTGCTTTTGTGCCTCGAGGACATAAATGACTGCCAATAGAGGATCTGTAGCTAACAATGCTTGCAGGGGTTCTTCTTGCCACATACAGTTTTTTCAGTCCATGAACTGCACACTAGAACATTTCATGGTCTGTTGTGATTCATGCTTCTGTTGAGCAACATCCAACTCTTTTTTGGTCGCCTCAGGTGAACAATGGAGAAGGTCCAGGAGGTATACGTGGATGGTGGCAGATTTCCCAACATCACTATGGCACCTTACTCTCTTCTTCTCATCCAGAATGAGACAAAATCTGAATCTAAACATAGCAAAAATTGATTTCTTCCTTGAGAGAGGGGTTAAATAGCCTAGCTCTTAATGAAGTTTATAAAACCCTATTAAGAAAAATAGTTTTATAGACAATTTTTTCAACATGCAAAATGTAAAAGTCTCTCCATTTTCTTGTATTTATGATGCTAAGAATGCATTGTTAGTTACCATTTAAGGTCACAAAATAATATAAGGACAAAAGTAGTACAATATTAGTATCAAGCCTATGCGTGTATGACAATTCACAAATATTTAGCATGCTGACATAAACTTAGGCTTTATGTGCCAAAAATAAATGTAGCAGTCAACAAAGTTTGTTGATAGTAAAGTTATTATTGAATGATGGTTGATAGAATAAAAGTAGGCAAGCAAATGCCAGAGGTAGATGCAGCGGTTTTAACTTAGAATGTACAAGTATGATATAAGTCGCTGATATAAAATCTCTTTTTTCTTTATACTTGGTTATTCGGCTAGAGATTTTCATTAAGGACGCACATTATCATGTATGCAGTATGCAAGCTTATATATTAAGCTTTCTTGTCACATTAATATATTCCACTCCTGGCTTATTGTCACCATCCACCAAGGACTTTCACCGGCCTTTAATGCTTAAAAGCTCAGACAACATCACAAATCTTCATAGCTTTTGGTTTTTGTTCATCTAAAGTTCTCTTTCTACCTTTCCATTCTTTATATAATTAAAAATTTGCTATAGACATCAAGTTAGTCAGGCCTTTGAATAATAATTCTCTTCTTCCACACAATTTTCCTTTTACTTTCTAAATGAACCTGAAGACTTGTGTAGTCCTCTTCATTATTTTTTGATCTTTATCAATCATTTGGTAATAGGCTGGACATAGTGATGAGTGCAAATGTTAAATGTAACTTTTCTATTAAAAAAAGAAAGAGGAAAATTTCAAATTTCATTGCTAAGTTTTTCCAAAGATTAGTTTCTCATTGATAAATTGTTTAAGAGAATAATTTATTTATTTTAATAGTTTGAACTAATATTTCAATCATTTGTATATTTGTGTCTTTTCAATGTATATCTGAGCATGTGGCAGTTTAGGTAGCAACAAAGATCTTTTCTAATGTTATAGTACATTAACTGGCCATTGAAAAACCATACCTAGAATTGAATTTACTAGAAAGTTTATTATACACTGATTCCTCATCAGGTCATCCATTCAAACTCTTTGTATTTTTCAAATTATTCTTTTGTCGCATTATTCTCTTTATTGGTGAACGTAACCCTAAAATCCGGTGTGTAACGCTCCTTCAAACCTGACCTTGTTGACAGAGATGTACACTTTTTGGTTATCCTCTTAAAATTATTTATATTAAGAACAATGAATGAGAGATCGATTTGCTAGAATTATCAATGAACATAACCCTAAATTTGTGATTGGAAGGCTCCTTCAAACCCAGCTTTGTCGACAAGGATGTACACTTTTTGGCTATCTTCTTGAAATTATTTATGTTAGCAACATTGAAGGAGAGATCAATTTGATAGAATTATCTCACTTTTGGTTAACTTGTTCTCTTTGTTGCATCATTGTCCTTAATATAAATCGGCTTCAACTTCCACATATTCAGTTCATTCTCATTGACGTGAACATCATTTTAAATTTAGGAGGGTTGGAGTGCCTTTGAAATTATGATTACTATTATATATATTTTGTCTTTGATGTAATTGTGGATGATTGATTATGGAGTAATGAGAGTATATCTTTGTAAGCATCTTAACAAGAAATAATGAGAAATAGACACTCATCTTTCCTATTTCTCTAAGCTATGAGATTTCTTTTTTCTTTGTTTATGGTCGCTTCCCTTCCCTTAGGGCATTTGTTAATCTATTTGTCGATCAACTTTTTTTTATTTTTGAAAATTGAAAATAATTTTGAAATTTAGTTTAATATAAGAGATATATAGTTTGGGTTTTGCAAGTAGTATGTTTAATTTTCGAAAAATGAAATCAAATGGATCTCATTCGTCCAATAGTTTGCATAATCGTGCTTGATACCGCGAATACTACACCTTCCCGAAAGATAAGCGTATACCTCGGCGATGAACCTAATCCTGCAAACTAAGAGATTTGTGACATCCGTTTGGTCTGCGAACCTTTTGTGTGACTGACAAGTTTTCTTATTTAGTATAAATGTAAATAGGGTTTATTTTACCTGGGTTATAAGTTCCCTATAACGACAAACCTCTATAGTTAATTACATCCCAAATGATGGGGGTGACTTGAAAAAACTCGATAATGATAAGAGTACTAGTCTTCAAGAATTCGAGGTTTATGTTTTCTCGGTAGGACGTGGAAAGACAAATGGTAGTGACTTAAATATGAACAATTATTTTCAGGAGTCCAAAGAAAGAAAAAGGTAGAGGATGTCATAGAGATGTTGATTGGAGAGTCCTCGAGAAGAAAGGCGTTGATATGACTTATATTTAAGTAATTAAAGATATGTATACTAGAGTTGTTACTTGTGTTACTTGTGTTCAAACTGAAGGAGGATTGACCAAATATTTTCCTATANTACTATGGAAGCTATACATTTATTGAGAGGTTTGATGGAGAAGTTAAGAGATAATAAGGAGAATCTACATTTCATTTTTATTGATTTAGAAAACACTTACTATAAGGTTCCAAGAGATATCCTTTGAAGAGTTATCGAGAAGAAAAGTGTTGTTATGACATATATTCAAGTCATTAAAGACATGTATACTAGAANGATTCACTAAAGTGATTTGCCTTGTTTCCTTGTGATTATGGATTAACAAAAAATTGATTTAGGGAGTGTTTTGTATGCAATTTAAACATGGAAACACATTAATTATTAACGTAAATATACAAAACAAACAAACAAACAAAAAATCGAAGTCCAATCGTTTTCTAAATCTAAAATTTTCTGTTTTGATGTAAATCATGCATTTATTAAATCTATTTATTTGGTGGATTTAACGGATATTAGTGAGGACATGTGAGTTAGCATTTCTCTCGTCATCAATAACAACAACTAGCCTTTATCCCATTTAGTCATCAATAACAACAACAACTAGCCTTTATCTCATTTAGTGGGTTTGGTTACATGAATCCTTTTTCTACATTGTGTCCTATTGATTGTCATATTTTCATTTAATTATAATAAATTAAGAGCATTTTTCATACAATATGCCCAAGTTTTTTAAGTCTACCTCTGCCTTTCTTAACATAAGTTGAATATAAGACATCTATTCTGCCAATTGGATCATCAGATGGTCCGTGTTTAATGTGACCAAACCATCTAGGATGACTCACTCTAATTTTGTCCGCCATTGGAGCTACAACAACATTGTTACAGATATATTCATTTTGCATTTTGTCTCTAAGTGTAAAATCACTCATCCACCTAAGCATTCTCATCTCGGCAACACTTGACTTAGTTTTATGATTGTTTTTTAAATGCCATCATTCAGCGCCATAGAGCATTGCAGCTCTCACCTCCATTTTATAAAATTTTTCTTTCAATTCAGATGGTGTTTTTCTATCATACAATAGGCCCGAAGCATTCCTCCACTTCAACCAACAAACTTGAATTCTACTAATAACATCCCCATCTATATCACCATCACTTTGACCAATAGGCCCCAGATAACTAAAGTGTTCACATCATTTAATAATTTGATCAACCATAGTTACAACTTTGTCATTGTAGCTATTATTACTAAAAATACATTCCATAAAATTAGTTTTAGTTTTACTCAAACGAAAGCCTTTAGACTCCAATGTAGACCTCCATAATTCAAGTTTTTCCTGAGTTTTTCCTCTAGTATTGCCCACAAGAAGGATATCATCAGCAAAAATCATACTCCAAGGTACATCCTCCTCTAAATGTTTAGTAAGAGCATCCATAACAAAAGCAAAAAGATATGGGCTTAAAGTTGATCCCTAATGTAATACCACTGAAATAGAAAAATGTTATGTCAATCCTTCTTCTGTTCGAACACAAGTAACCGCTCTAGTATACATATCTTTCATGACTTGAATATAAGTTATATCAACACTTTTCTTATCTAGAACTCTCAGAAGGATATCTCTTGGAACCTTATCGTAAGCATTTTTCTAAATCATTAAAAATCATATGTAGAAAAAGCCTACATATGATCAATACCTTTCTCATAATCAATTTGGATTTGTGTCGGGTAGGCCTATAATGGAAGCTGTACATTTATTGAGAAGGTTGATGAAGAAATTCAGAGATAATAAGGAGAATGTACATTTGATTTTTATTGATTTAGAAAAAGCTTACAATAAAGATCCAAGAGATATCCTTTGGAGAGTTCTTGAGAAGAAAGGTGTTAATATGACTTAAATTTAAGTCATTAAAGATATGTATACTAGAGCTGTCACTTGTGTTCAAACTGAAGGAGAATTGACCAATTATTTTCGTATTTCTGTTGGATTACATCTGAGATCGGCTTTAAGCCCTTATCTTTTTTGCTTTAGTTATGGATGGTCTTACTAGACATTTACAGGAGGATGTACCTTGGTGTATGCTTTTTGCTGATGATATCCTTCTCGTGGATAAGACGAGAGAAAAAGCCTGAGAAAAACTTGAATTATGGAGGTCTACATTGGAGTCTAAAGGCCTTCATTTGAGTAGAACTACAACTGAATACATGGAATGTAATTTTAGTAGTAGTAGCTCTAGTGACAGAAGTGTAACTTTGGGTGATCAAATTATTAAAAGGTGTAAACGATTTAGATATCTCAGGTATGTTGTTATGGTGATATAGATGGGGATGCTAATAGTAGAATTCAAGTTGGTTGGTTGAAGTGGAGGAATACTTCGGGCCCTTTTGTGTGATAGAAAAGTACCGCTTAGACTGAAAGGAAATTTTTATAAGAAGGTGGTGAGACCTGCAATGCTCTATGGCACTGAATGTTGGCCTTTAAAAGAGAAGCATAATACTAAGTTAAGTGTTTCCAATATGAGAATGATTAGGTGGATGAGTGGCTTTACTCTTAGAGACAAAATGTGAAATGATTATATCCGTGATAGTGTTGGCGTAGCTCCTGTGATGGACATAATTAGAGAAAGTCGTCTTAGATGGTTTGGTCACATTAATCGTCGACCATCTGATGATCTGATTATGAGAGTAGATGTTTTAGAATCAACTTATGTTAAGAAAGGTAGAGGAAGACCTTGGAAGACTTGGGCTTATTGTATAAAAAATAATCTTAATTTATTAGAACTAAATGAAAATATGACACTAAATAGGACGCAATGGAGAAAAAGGATTCATGTAGCCGACCCCACGTAGTGGGATTAAGGCTTTGTTGTTGTTGTTGTTGTAATAAAAATCATATGTAGATCCTCCTTATTCTCTTTGTACTCCTTCATCAAACCTCTCGATAAATGTATAGCTTTCATTGTAGACCTGCCCGGCATAGATCAAAACTAATTATGAGAAATATTTGTGATACGTCTTAACCTATGTTCAATTAATCTCTCCCATAATTTTAAAGTATGACACGCCAACTTAATTCTTTTATAATTTGCAAACTCTTGTACAACCCCTTTATTCTTAAAAATAGGGATCAAAATAATCTTCCTCCACTCCTTTTTAGCTTTTAACTGAATGTAACCTTAATTGAACCAAATGTTTTTTTTTGGATTAAACCCTTTTCGATTTGATAAATCTAGATGTATAGAAGTTATTGAATCCTGATTGTAGCCAAACAACCTTTTTAATCCATCATTATAAGCATAAATAGTGGGTGATTGTGTGGCCTAAAAAGCCATCCATCCATTGAATCATCTGTTCTTCGTCTTACGGAAAAGATAAACGAAAGATTAAGTTTAGTTCAATCTCCCTTTATGATTATTTTTTGAGAAATACATACCGCCCGAAACTTGATATTTACAAATTAATTATCGAGTTT
>JXCR01112380.1:0-21823 GCA_002079205.1 Phalaenopsis hybrid cultivar | reverse complement strand
ATGGTTTGGTCACATTAAACGTCGACCATCTGATGATCCGATTAGGAGAGTGGATGTTTTAGATTCGACTTGTGTTAAGAAGGCAGAGGTAGACCTAGGAGGACTTGGACTTATTGTATTAAAAATGATCTTAAGTTATTAGAACTAAATGAAAATATGACACTAAATAGGACGCAGTGGAGAAAAAAGATTCATGTAGCCGACCCCACGTAGTGGGATTAAGGCTTTGTTGTTGTTGTGTTGTAATTACTTTTAGGAGTTCAAAGGTAGGAAAACGTAGAGGATGTTACAGATCCTGAGAAGAAACCTCAGTGACTTCCCAAACAATCCTAATGTGTGACTGAGTTTTGGAGACGATGTTATTTGAGTTCAGGACTTACATTTTCATAATATACGATTATGCAGATAGCTCATAGAGATGGGAGGCTTTGCGTCGCACCAGACGACAACCTCAGAACCTAAGATAAGTTAGGACTTACGCTGCACAATATGGTTGTACGTGAACCTAAAGAGGGTGTGAGGATTTACGTCGCGCCGAGCGGGTTACTTCGAAGTCCTATGGGTTGTTATTTAAACTAAGGAGAGAGATATTGTTGAAGATCTTTTTGTTGCTCGATCTAAGCTCCTTACCATGCTGCCCACAAAGCTGTTTCCAAGCTTCTTGTCAAAGTAGCTGTCATAAAGTCTAAGGTTCAAAATGTTTGACAAGATTTGTTTCAAAGTTTTGATTTTGTTGTCATTTAAGCATTATGGGGGGTTAAAGTTGATTGGAGTGACACCGGTTAGGATCTCACGAATCCCTTGTTCCGGTACTACTATTTTCTTTTGAATTTACTTAATTTAAACGAGTTAAGCTCATTTAAACTCGGAAGATCTCGTTAGCAATCGTGAGTTATCTCATCCGAGGGACTCTCATAAATTCAAAAGGACATGTGTTTTTTTGTTGTTTTTGTTTTGTTTTGAAAATGCTGTTTAATTTTGAAAAATAGTTTTGCTTTAAAAATGAAATTGCAACCAGTCATGCATGATATATATTAAAGCAAATGTAAATTACAGTAATAAAAAATGACAATAAATAAACTGTACACACGTACCTAGCGTATCTGCTGTTGCTGTTCCTGCTGCGTGATTAGCTCATAAAACAGAATATATTTGCAAGAAATTTAAATAAACTTACAGGGAAAGTAAGCAGAGCGAGGAAACCTAGCACGAAAGTCAAAGAAAAAAAGAGTCGTAGAAATCACATGCAAAAGAAATCTGTAGTTACATATGGAAGACTAGGATTGGGTGCAAGACATTTGTAAAAGTGAGAGCTTAGAGTTGGACTGCGTGCTTCCCGATCTTGAACAAGAGTTACCAACCTAACGATCTACGGAGGACAGTCATTAACCTTGATCCAAATGACTAATCATGAGCTCTTATAAGTTTTCATAGAAAAATTCTTTGATTTTCATGCAAAAGATGTTCAAGTTTTTTTAACATGCAGAAGAGATTTTGTTTAATTTTTACAAAATATTTTATAAAATTGTGTAGGCCATAGGTTAGTCACTAATCGTGCTAGAACTACTGACAACCTAAGAGTGTCGGGGACAACAATCCCACCAAGAGTCGACGAATAGTATCATCGATCCCTTTTTCTTCTTTATTAAAGGTTCTTGAGGTAGGAGATACTATTCTAATAATCCCACTTCGTATTCCTTGTTTAAGAACACACAAGCAATGCCATCATCGCTCTCGTCACCTAGACCCTAGAATTATTCTAGTCCGGTGATCCATATGTGGCATTAATAAATGTTTTCAATTGCCAGAAGAATTTGAGTGTAATGTTCAAGCTCAAATCTCGGTGTATTGAGTTTCATTGTGGGTTAAGTCATAACAGAAATTTCATTAGTTGATTTAATTAAGGAAGTCGTGAACCATATCTTGGTGCATCCTCGTGCTAGTGTTTTAATCGATTTGTGGATTAAGGTCAATTGCTTAGTTTCATCATTTGTTTGAAAACTAGGTAAATTAACTCTCACCTAGGGTGTGCTCTTAAAGTCTAGGAAGTTTATGCTTCTAACTTGAGCTTGCAGTGATTTAAGGTGTTTTGCTTTCAATTAAGTATTTTCTAACTAATCCTCAAATATCTTCAAGTGTTTTTTCAAATAATTAAATCAGAAATTTTTATTTTTGACTTAACCATCTAACAAGAGAAATAACACAAAAGAAAGGGGATGACCGACTCACTTCCAAAACTAGCAAAGCAAAGGGGGGAGACAACAAGTGAATCGGCCTGAAAAAGTTTAAATAATAATCAATTGAAATCCAAAATAATTCTCAAAAGACCTCCCTAAAACCAACTTTAAACCGCGTGTGAATCAACGCTTAAAGGCTACATAAACCTCTACAAAATAGTGCACAAAATCAGCCCAAACCGGCACCTAAAGTGGCTCCAAAACAGATAGGAATTTGAGCAAGAACAACCCTATGGATTTAATCGGCTAACTAAAATGTCTTAAAACAGTGATTAAAACAACCCCCAAATAATGCGTTTAATGTCTCTAAACCAGTGATTAAAATATCCCCTCAAACGATGGGTTTAATGCCTCCAAATTAATAGGTAAACCAACGCCCAAGAAGATATGTTTAAACCTTCCCAAACAATATGTAGTATACAGTGAAAGAATTCCTTTATCACACATGCATGTATTCATGCAAGTATTCAAGTTTCAAATGTGGGACATATAAACTCATAAGAACTGGACGGTATATATGTATGCAAGTGGAAATCTTGTGTTAAGCAAGTAAATGCATCGGAATCGTGTGGCATAAGAATTCTATTATATGTAAGTTTGACTATCTAATTGCCTAGTCACGTAAGCAAGTGAGAGTTCAATTGTATCAAAATTTAACTATCTAAACACATACAACTCGAATCATATTTATGCAAATCTAAAAAAACGTAGGCATGTAGACAAATAAATTTGATATACATGAATGTGAATACATAAGAATTCATTAGTATAAAAGAAAACCTGAAAGCTTGGGCATGTAAACATCCAAAATCTGCAATTTAGGCAATTAAATACACAAGAATTGAATAGTATTTATGTAAATTTCCCTTTTCTATTTTTTTTTTCAAGGTGTCAGGTGCCTAAATATATGTAAAAAAAACGAGGAAGAGCAAAGGGAGAAGGGGTTACGCCGCTGAGGTTCGCCGTAAAGAGGATCTCGTCAGAGGGCAGTTCGCCGGCTGGAGTTTGCTGTGACAAAGGGAAAGCTTGCATGTTTACTATAGGCCAGTAGAAGAATGATTGTTGCTGGATCGGTGTAAAGGGTGTGCAGCTCTCGGTGCAGAGGGCAGGAGACGAATGCTGGGAGAGTTTCAGTGTGAGGGAGATGCAAGCTTAGCGGGTTTCAGTGCAGAGGAGAGGCGAGCAGGCGAGTGGGAGAGGAAGGCGAGGGCTTCGATGCAGAGGAGAGGAGACGCAACCGGGAGAGGGGAAGACGAAGCAGACGCGTGAGGGTGAGGCAAGCAGCTTCGACCTGTTCGACGTGAGGAGAGGAAGAGGCGAGCGGGGAAGGGAGCCGAATCTGTCTAGCTAAGGGAGAAGAAGGAGAGGGGCCGAATGGTACTGTTGAGAGCGGGGAGGCCGAATCGCGAGGGAGAGAGGGCGAAGCGAGCGAGTGCGGGAGTGCTTCTGGGCAAGCATGAGAGAAGAGCAGGCGAGTTGTATCGGTGCAGAAGGGAGAGGGCTTCGGTGTAGGGAGGAGGGGCAAGGGCTTCGGTGTAGGGAGGAGGGGCGAGGGCTTCGGTGCAGGGAGGAGGCGGGCATGTGAGTCTCGGGAGAGGAAGAGGGGGGTCGAATCGAGCGTGAGAGGGATGAGTTGAATGTCAGCTCCACTGCGAAGAGGAGGCAAATTAGTATTGGCAAAGTTTCGAGGGAGCAATTTTGAAGCATTGGCGGGGAGTTAAACAAATTCTATTCATGCAGCCGACTCAATTGGAAAATTTTAACTCTTAATTAAGATGAGATTAAACGATCAATTTGAAATTTGAAAATTTAAAATTCAAAATTGTTTAACCTCTGTTCAGGCAGAGTTCAGCTCGAATCGAACCCGAATCGGGCGACTGTGGGAGTTCTTCTGGGCGAGCGGTATCGGTGCAGAAGGGCGAGGACTTCGGTGCAGGGAGGAGGGGCGAGGGCTTCGGTGTAGGAGGCGGGCAGGTGAGTCTCGGGAGAGGAAGAGGGGGGGTCGAATCTAGCGTGAGACGGAGGAGTTGAATGCCAGATCCACTGCGAAGAAGAGGCGAATTAGTATAGGTAAAGTTTCGAGGGAGCCGTTGTGAAGCATTGGCGGGGAATTAAACAAATTCCATTCATACAACGGGCTCAATTGAAAAATCTTAACTCTTAATTAATATGAGATTAAATGACTCATTTGAAATTTGAAAATTTAAAATTCAAAATTGTTTAATCTCTGTTCAGCCAAAGTCCAGCTCGAATCGAACCCGAGTTGAACCTTGGTTGAGCCCGGTCCCAGGCCCGCGCTTCGTAAAAAAAAACGTCCATCGATTTTTGTGTTATCTGCTCGTGCGTAGAACCATAGTGATATGGGTGTCCTTCCTAGCTAAAGTAAACGTCTCGGACGCATCCGTGTGGTCTGTTTTGTCATCCATGGCGTCTCGACGAGGTTGCTAACGATTGGGTCAAGTTCAAGTCAACATCGTGTGTGGTGCAGTGAGTGCGTAAATTGCGGCGTTCGCGAGGTTCGAGTCATAAACGGTTTACTTAAGACCTCCTAAATCCTGTGGGAACTCATTTCGGGCCCTCCACATGTTGGTCCTTAACTCTTGCAATTAAAAGTTGAGTGCTTTGGATCACTCATGCGATGTCTTCAAAAAAATGAGTCAAAAAGTGGTGTGAAGTTCTACGCTAGGATGGTCAATAAGAAACTCCTAAAGCTAGATCATAGGTTATAGGAGGAAGAAACTAAGTCCTCATTTAGTGAAAATGAGGTCAACACTCTTCTTTCTAATATTCTTCTTATTTTCTCTTGTTTCATCTTCACCTCCCTAAGAGTTTGTTTGGGGCAGCTGCAGCTTATTGAATAATCTGTTGATAAGCTGATTAAAATAATCAGCTGATAAGCTAGATGCGGTGAATATTATAATTTTTTATTTTTTTTGGAAAAGCCAAACCGCTGCCTAAAAGCTGCCATGTGAAAACACTATTTTCAGCATTTTCAAAACGCAGTTTACCCAAATAGGTCAGATGTGTTTTCAAAACTTCACTACACCAAATAAGCTGCCCCAAACAGACCCTAAGTCTCTTCTAAACAAGATGTTTCTTTTTTCTACAACAAATGTAGTCATTTCTTTACATGGCATTTCTATTTGGCGGAGCAATGTTTCTTGTCTCCTGTTTTCAAAGTTCATGAGAAATTATAAATATATATTTCTTTAGGCACCGCTTTTCATTTGTGTTTGTTAGCGGGCGTTTGCTTAGAAATATTAGGAGTGCAAAGTAAATCAAATGTAGGGATTTTGAAAATTTAAGTGTCCGATTGGAAAAAAATTAATTTATAAAGTAATTTGTTGAGTGATTTGGAATCCCCTTGGGTACTTTTTTTGAGGTGTATTCCTAATTTTGTTAAATTAGATGCATTCAGAAAATGCAGCATCATGAGACCATCTTTAATGACTGTTGCTTGCTTGATTATTATCTGCTGCTTGCTTAATTTCCTCTCTCCACTTGCTTGATCACCACCCACGAGTGCTGTACGTGATGCTATAACCATCCCTGCGACCTCGTGGACCTTGTGTCACCTTCGCTGCGCCACGTGACCTTTGTCCCTCCTTGTAACACCTGCACCACACAGGCTAGGGCTACAAGAATGTCAAAAGCTGTGAGTTTTATTTTATTTCTGCTATTTCTTGGATGAGGAAAACAAAATACTACTTTGGCTTGCCTATTGAACTTTTACTCCATTTTGTTGTTATGAATTGAAATTAATTTGTTTGGACTCCTTGTATATGAATCCTTAAGAAGGATCATCTACACCTCTATATAGCTTAATTTTCGGGAATATTTCATGTAGCTTTTATTTTACGGGCGTTTGTTTTTCGTTTTGCTTCTGGTACTAAGCAAGCACGAAGCTGAACAGGTCCGATCTCCTTTAAGCTGCAGCTAGAGGGATTCTTGGCTTGAGAGAAGAGAGCTTGCAGGTGAATGAGAGTGGCTGTTGAGAATTTGGTGGAAGTGAGGTTGCAGAAATATCTCCGGCGTGGGTGGCACAAATGTGGAATTCAATTTGCTGGCGGGAGAGTGAGAGTAGGGATACGGAGGTAGATCGGGCTCTCACCTGAATATATGTGAGAGAAAATCTTATGCGGAGTGTACGTTCGAACAACGATCTAGAATAGGACCAGGGGCCATGATAGTAGCCACCGAAGGTTTGCTCTAGCGGAAGAGATCTTTAGAAAAACGTTGAACCCCTCTTATTTATAATTTCTTTCCTATTTTGTTTGCTGCCCAATTTACCTTTAGAACCCTCTTGTTTCGCTTGTTTCCCATTGCAAAAACTCCTCAAAAGTGGAGGAGAAGACAGTTTCAAAGAGCAGATATATTTGCCTGATATTAAGGCATACTTTGTGCGCTTCTTCCCCATATTTACAGGGCCAGATCGACTAGCTATAGTGGCCCAGTTCTTGTATTCCAAAAACCATTGTAGTCATGATTAATCATTCAAATGTTTGTTGCACGCATTCATGGCACGACGCGCCCGAAAAAATGCATCCAAAAGGAAATTGGAGAAGCGAAAACTCGCCGGCAGAGATGAACATGATGTCGACGAGGAAGCCACCCGCCACCCTCAGCCCTCGCATCTCCAATGGAGGAAGAAGAGTCTGCGATCCCTTCTCTCCCCTTTTGAAAAAGACGAGCTTGTCAATCTCCTCGTCCAGATAGGCACCAAAATTCACGTCGCGGCTGATGAAATCCGAGACGCAGCAAACGCAGATCTTCAAAATCGCAGACTTTATGTTTGTTTCTTAAATCCAACGACCACCACAGAAACTCTGTGCGACGCCTTCTCCTCATTTGGTGAAATCGAGGACGGACTCGTTATCCTTGAGAGGAAAATAGGGGTATCTTGCTGTTATGGTTTTATCACATTCAAGAACATGGAATCTGCTGAAGAAGCACTGGAAAACCCACCCCAAAAGATTGACGGCTATGTTATTGAGTGCAATCTTGCTTCTGATCAATGGGCCAGATCATCGAGAAAATTATTTGTTTCAGGCTTGCCTCCAGATGTATCAGCTGAAACTTTGCGCAGTCATTTCTCAAAGTATGGGGAAGTAAAAAAATGTGAGGTTAAGTACGAGAGCAAAACAAAGAAGTCGAAGGGATATGGATATGTGACTTTCAGGACGTTTGGGGGAGCGAGGCGGGCCAACCGCGATCCTCAAAAATTTATGGGGGAAAATAGAATATATGTGCGGCACTCAGATTGGAAATCCAAGAAACCAAAAATGCCGCGCATCATGCAATCTGAGAGTACTGCACCCCCGCAAACCCCGGCGCACCCGCCGCCCCTGGCGCACCCGCGGCCACTGGAGTCCCCGCCGCCCGTGGCGCCGATTTATGGGGCTTACGCATGCTACGGGCCTTACGCCATTGTCGGACCTCATCATTTTGGTGCAAATGAGGCTTACCCATACTACGGGCCTTACACTAACGCCGGACATTATTATCTTGGTGGAAATGAGGCTTATGGAATGGCTCATTGGGGAAGATCAGGTTATCCATACCACTAATTTACTTTACCTATTCATTTTGTTTTTAGACGCGTAGAATAATGTGCGACTCCTAGAGATTATTTATCTCCGCTCTGAGTTTTTGTTGGTTGGATTAATTTCATACCTTGTTTTGCCACTGATTGAGTGCTAATAAATTGGCAATGCTTTAAAACTGCATCGATTTAGCTCGTGGGAAAAAAAAAATCTCTAAGTGAAATTACTGCATCATTTTTTTTGCATAAAGTAATAAAATTGCTAAGAGATGTGCATTGATTTGATTATTAGTGTTGTTGAGAGCGGTCCAGAAGCATTCAGAAAAATGTGTATTAAAACTTTTTTTTGGTAGTAATGCACGTAATATTTTAGTGCTATTACATAAATTTATTAATTTAATCATATTGTTTAATAAATTTTAATCAAATATTGAATTTAATATTCATTCATCAGAGTCATGAATTGTCAAAATAAATAAAGCATACAAAATAAATATATAATTTAATTGTATCCAGATATTTTAAGTAATTAATGCACCGATTTGTTTTATTCTTTTTTAAGGTTCACATTCACAATCTCATTCAAACACTTTTTGGGCATTCATGATTTAACAAGAGTGTATAGTAATATATCGTGTCAATTATGTCTTATACATAAAACTATTTCTTTATCTATAGGGAAGATATAATGCGATAGTGTTATATTTTTGCCTCTGCTTAAAATAAGATTTTATAGCATATTTTTATTATTTTACGTGTATAAATTGATTGCTGGGCTGCTTTGGGGTCAGTCAGCTAAGCTCAATTGTCTTCGGGTTGGCAGGACAACTCGGTCGGTTAAGATTCCCTTGGTTGGATGGTATTAGCTTGGTTGAATGAATTTGATCGGAATGAGTCAGCCGGTTGATATGGCTTGGCTGTCGATCCTTGACCCCCGATAAAGTGCCTTTAGTTATCTCTATGGTGGTTTAAGATACTAACCAACCACATTTTCGTGGAATCAACTCTATTGTGATAATCATCTTAGATATCCTTTTATTTTTTTTTGCCTGAATGCCTCGTTCTTGTATCTTAATAGTCATTTTATGCCTGTCTTGTGATTCTCCTTCCCAGTAAACAACAACCAATATTACCTCGGCCTCAAGAGCTTCTCAATGAGCACCCTCCAATGAACATAGTGACAATCAAATTTCCTCGAATTCTTATGTGATAAAAAAATGTGCAAATTTATCAAATTTCCTGAGAAACGGGATGGTCCGATTCTGGCGGCCATCCTGCCCCTGGAACAAGTTCTAATGGGCATAGTGAAACCAGGCTAGGCCGCATTCGAAAGGGCTCAAGACTCAAGAGTAATCTTCAAAGCTCCTGAATGTGGGGATCTTCTGAATCGCAGCAGCTTTCTGAATTGCAACGGTTCTCCAATGCGGGAAGAAAAAAATAAAAAAAAATTGGGCTCATCATGACCTTCTCTGCACCTAGACGTAGAAAACAGCTTGTTCCGCTTGTTTCCAATTGCAAAAACTCCTCGAAAGTGGAGGAGAAGACAGTTTCAAAGAGAAGATATATTTGCCTAATATTAAGGCATATTTTGTGCGCTTCTTCCCCATATTTACAGGACCAGATCCACTAGCTTTAGTGGCCCACCTCCGCTCTGCAATAATTCGTTTGATTTCTCCTCCCTAACTTTCAAAAGCTCGATATTGTATACACTTCTTTCCTTTAAATATGAAAGTAAATTTTGTTTGAGTCATCGTATTGACGAAGCGAGACTCGTCGAACTCAACCCGTCTCTTTTGTCGTGGAGCCATTTCAATCTAATCAAATTATATAAAAATTCCAAAAATTACTTCAAATATGCAAATCATGACTTCCAATAGTAATTCTAAGAGTTTAACACTAAGATCCATGAATTTCTTCCCAAATTTTCTTACATTCTCACATTTTTTCGGATCTCCTAAATGTGGAAGAAATCCATGGTGAAAATCAAATATTTTTAGTTTGGAGTGAAGCTCTTATCTAGAGATGATCAAATCCGGTGTCAAAAAGCCTTGAAATCGCCTCTCAATCCAAGATCTTTCAAGCTGTAGTTTGAAAATGGCATTTTTAGGAGGAAGGGGATGATGAATAGTGGCGGTTGACTGGTCAAAATCGCGGTTAAAGGTGGTTTTTTCGTGAGATCGCCGTCGACGGGGTCGATGGCACCGTCGGCGCGCTCTATTGGAATTAAATCCTAAGTTTCGGGAAAAATCCGCCGTCGGCGGGCTCTATTGATTTTGTCCAAATTTCAGATTTTCGCGATTTCGATCAATTTCAAGCCTTAACGACATCCTTTCAATCATTATAGACATAATTTTAAATGACTAAATGATGTACTTATCACTAATAAACTTTCACAACACAAAATATCACATTTATATATAAATTCCAAGGGGTACAATAATGGTTACATAGCACACCAAAGTTTGGTATTTTCTCAACCTCAATACATTAATTCAACGTCGTAATCCAAGCCACAACACTCAAAACGCTGAAAACAAAACATCATATGCTTTGTCTAAACTATACAAAGATCTAAAAGCATAATTCTAAAGCAAAACAAATACAAAGTTCAAATCAAAATACATAGATAGACAGATATGTAGTAATATAAATCTACTAATCTTCAGACTCGGCACTAAATTCTCCTCTGAGATCACCCATTGATTGCACATGAACGAAGAGGTTGTAGAAGGGTCGGAATGGAAACTCTTCAGTGGAATCCTCTTCTATTAACTTCATCCTCCTCATCAGTCGTATCAAGTTATCTTCTAAATGTCCAGAGTGATCAAAATGTTCCTTCATCCTCCAGTCTAGATGATCGAAGAAATCAGAGATATTATTAATCGCATTCATGACATTTTGTACCTTCTTTTCTAATTTCTTGATTCGACGCAGGATCACCAGAGACTTAGCAGGAATTAAGGGTTGAATTGACAATGAATTTTGAGATGATTGATGTACTATAATGACCATGTCATTTTCATCTACAAAAACTGGGAATCTCTCAGTTGGGTCCAAGGGCTTCCAATGTAGCAGTACATTTTCCCAATTTTCATAGGACACTTGGAACTGATTGCAAAGTGAGAAAATTGTGGAGGGGTGTCTAAGCCCATAGTTGATCCATGAACGATCAGGCCCAAAACCGACTTCACAATTATAGATCCAATGTTGATCGACAAATCCGTGAACGATCAGGCCCAAAACCGACTTCACAATTATTGATCCAATGTCGATCGACAGTCCCCTGTGGATGCAGTAATTCAAAATATCACTTTCTTTAGAAACTTTACCGATCTTCATTGTCGGAAATAGTTTTGTAGAAATGAAAAAGTGCCAGTGTTTCGAAATGGGATTTAGGAGTTTCGCAGAAAAACTAACATACATGTTTTCTCTTGTTTCCCAGCCATCAGTTTCGTCCGTTAAATATTGGTAAATTTCATTCATCTGGTTTCTCGTTGGGACGAAATTTGAATAGTGGCAGGCATGAACATTTTCGATCATGTATAATTCGTTGATCCGTGCAGGAGTGAAAGTGATCCATCTTTCTCGCACATAAACAACTCCCTGGTTGATTCCGTGTAAATTTGCATCGAATTCTTTTACCACAGGAACCACCACAGCGGCGGTAGTGTAGCACAACACTTCCCATATTCGCCGCACTATCGTTTCTTCAATTGCCGTCGTGGGATTATTCAATCCATGATTTACGAATCCTCATTCTTTGATCAATCTTTTCTTCGTCAGTAACTTGTTGAAGATTCGCTGCGCTTTCGTACTAATAAACTTTCGTCAATTGAAAACTCACATTCTGAGATTATCAAGGGAATTGGACGCCATAGGAATGATATTGGTGGAATTTCACTTCGTTTTGGGGGAAAAATATGAACTAGGAATCAAAATTCAGAGTTTAAAAGGATAATTCCCACCCAAAAACCTCCAAAAACCGTCATTTGAACCCAAGTAATCGTCATTTCGCCGGTCTCACCGTCGGCGGGGTTGAGGGCGTTGTCGGCGAGCCTCTGTATTAATTTTGCCTGGACCCTCGGGAAAAACCGCCGTCGGCGGCGTCGAGGGTGCCAAGGCAAAATTTTCACAATTTTCGCTCTGGTCCGAATGCGTTCTAATTTTTCTCTATGGATCCAATTTTTAAGATGTTTCAAGGGTAAATAAGAGTAGTAGAGCTTAATACTACCACATACTAACGATAATTTCAAATACAAACTACTATAATCGCGATAAAAATAAAAATAAATATGGGTTGTCTCCTGTAAAGCGCTTGGTTTAACGTCGTCAGCCTGACCTATTCAGGTTGACTGATCATTAAAACCTCTTTAAAATTTGTTCTTTTACCCTCATAATATGGTTTTAATCTGTGTTCATTTACTTTAAATCTATTTTCCGTCTTCTGATCTTCAATTTCAACAGCTCCGTAAATATAAACTTGAGTCACAGTAAAGGGTCCTAACCAAAAAGACTTCAATTTCCCAGGAAATAACTTCAGCCTAGTGTTGTAAAGTAAAACTTCTTGTCCTAGTTCAAAGTTCTTCTGGTTAATCTTCCGATCATGCCATAACTTTAATTTTTTCTTATAAATTCTATCGTTATCATAAGACTCATTTCTTAATTCTTTCAATTCATTTAGTTGTAACAATCTGTTCTTGCCAGCACCTTTCAAATTATAATTGAATTTTTTAATCGCCCAATATGCTTTATGCTCCAATTCTACTGGTAAGTGACAAGTCTTTCCAAAAATCAGTCTGTAAGGAGTCATTCCAATAGGAGTTTTATAAGCAGTCCTGTAAGCACATAATGCGGTATTCAGTCTAGTGGACCAATCTATTCTACTAGGGTTTACAGTCTTTTCAAGTATTTGTTTAATCTCTCTATTAGAAACTTCAGCTTACCCACTGGTTTGAGGATGATAGGCAGTAGAGATTCGATGAATAATATTAAATTTTTCTGTAAATTTCTGAATATATTTATTTCTAAAATGGGATCCTCCGTCAGTGATAATCATTCAAGGCATTCCGTATATAGTGAAAATATTTTTCATTAAAAATCTTGAAACACTTTTAGCGTCACAACGAGGTAAAACTTGTGCTTCAATTCACTTAGAAACGTAGTCCACTACAATTAATATATATAAGTTCCCAAATGAAGGAATAAATGGTCCCATAAAATCTAATCCCCAAACGTCAAAGATCTCAACTTCTAACATGAAATTCAAAGACATTTCATTTCTTCTAGATATATTGCTTACTCGTTGACATCGATCACAAGTTTTTATGTATCTATAAACATCTCTAAAGATAGTAGGCCAATAAAATTTAACTTGTAAAATTTTATAACCAGTTTTATCAATCCCAAAATGTCCTCCAAATTTAAAATCATGATATTTCTAAATGATCAGCTTAGTTTCTTCATAAGGTACATATCTCCTTATAATCACATCCTTACATTGTTTATATAAATAGGGCTCATCCCAAAAATATGCTTTCGCATCATGAATGAATTTCCTTTGTTGCTGCAATGTCAGCATATGTGGCAAAATATCACTTATAATATAGTTAACAATATCAGAATACCATGGTATTTTCCACTCATTAATATTATAAAGTTGTTCATCAGGGAAACTGTCTGTAATTTCATTGTCAGTGTCAGATGATTCTTGGTTTTCTAATCTTGACAAATGATCAGTAATCTGATTATCAGTTTCATTTATATCAATAACCACAAGATCAAATTCTTGCATCAAAAGTACCCATCTAATCAACATTGGTTTAACATCATTCTTTTGCATCAGATATTTAATAGCAGGGTGATCAGTATGCACAACACATTTAGCTCCAATTAAATAAGATCTGAATTTATCTAAAGCATACACAATGACCAGTAACTCTTTTTCAATAAAAATATAGTTAATTTGTGCATCATTAAGAGTTTTACTAGCGTAGTATATAACTTTAAAAATCTTTTCATACCTTTATCCAAGGACAGCTCCAATAGCATAATCACTNTTTAGTATTAGTAGTAGTAGCTCTAGTGACAGAAGTGTGACTTTGGGTGATCAAGTTATTAAAAGGTGTGAATGATTTAGATATCTTGGGTCCGTTGTTCAAAGCGACGGTAATATAGGTGGGGATGTTAATAGTAGAATTCAAGTTGGTTGGTTGAAGGGGAGGAATGCTTCGGGCCTTTTGTGTGATAGAAAAGTACTGCTTAAACTGAAAGGAAAATTTTTATAAGACAGTGTTGAGACCCGCAATGTTCTATGGCGCTGAATGTTGGCCTTTATAAGCGAAGCATAATAATAAGTTAAGTGTTGCCGAGATAAGAATGATTTGGATAAAAATACACGTTTGATAAGCATAAAAATAATACCCTCAATAACAAAGATTCCAAAATGTCCCCTAACATAATAACTTCCCTTTGTTACAAATTCTACCTAATGCGTTAATAACGCAGCAAAGTGATTGGAGCTGAAAAAGAAGTTGAAAATATCAAACCATAGGTGGTAATTGATAATCAAATGTGTACTTTTATTTCATTTTTTCACTCTACTTCACTTTCTACGGAGCCTGTATTTTCATTAAATATTTGCCAAATTTTTTATTCAATTTTCCATGTTCTTGTATTTTTAGGTGATACTTGGTCCCACTCCTGCACAAACAGAATTATCTTGTATTGGGATGGTGATGAACGCCATGCCCGCATTGAGAAATCGCCTTACCTGCCTTCGGCTTCGGCACCATTTTCTGTCACCAATAAAGGTATTCGCGATGCAGTTTCACACTGCAAGCGTGCTCGAATGATGTAAGTTTTGATGAAATGGGGATGAATTTCTTCACTCTCTTTTTTTTTTCTTAACTGAATGCGCTCTCTCCCTTTCTTAAAAGTGAGTTTTCTCTCGCTAGTGCAGCTCTGCTATTTATATTTGGGCCATTTGCATATATATATGACACAATTCTTATGTATTTACATATCCAACACCTAAACGTTCATATCTACATGCATAACACTCAAATCTTAACATCACATCGAAACTATCACAATTATTATATTTTTAAGAGTGAAATACACCTTTTTCTTTGGTCAGTTTATATGACACTAGTGATTTCTAAATATAACATTAAAGTATGGGTGTTAAGATATGTTAATACATAAGAATTTAAAAAATGAGTTTGTCTACATGGAACTCTCCCATCCAATACTAACCACCCATCAGCTCTATCAACCATATTGAGCTAGACCTTGGCCACTAAGGAACGTTGTTGAATATACTAAATCTAACGAACATGAAATTATTGGTTCAATACCTTCTTGTAGATATAGTTAAATTGTGTAATTAAGAGAAAGGGTTCGATAACTTTGAAGTCGCTTTACATTTGATTTGTAAGGATATATCTTCAATCTACCATAAATTAAAAAAAAAAAATCAAACAAATTAGGTAATAGGAGAAATGTTAGATAGAGTTAGGGGTGTGTGTTTTCATATTAGGCATTGTCTCATATTTATTTTGAAAGCTTTACATACGTACCACTCAATCCTTATCTATTTACATATCTAACACATAAATCTCAATTTTTGCTATATATATGCCACCTTCTTTGCATAAAAAGGGGTATTTCATTTTCTAAAAGGTAAAATAGTGGTAATGTGATATGAAAGATTGGGGTGGTATAAACGTAAAAAAAGCAAAGATTAAGTGTTGGATCTGTAAATACATAGGAATTGAGTGGTATGTATGTAATCACTTTGTTTTTTGTAATATCTATTGAATATTTACCTGGCTTCCTCCGGTCTGCTCCGTTTGATCCTTGCCTATGTCTCCGCTGTTAAAATATCAAGGATTTTTTACTCCTCGTAAAGGTGGCATTGCATGTCATTCGCCGTTAAGCCATTGTTTGTTATTATTACTTATGTATTTCAAGACCTTTGTGGATTAAGTTTGTTCGCAGTAATATAGAATGAAAGTTTGTTGTAATTGGCATGAAAGTGAAGTAATGGATGTTAGGATAAATCTTTTGTTGGATTGTCATTTAGATGTACATATGGATATATATATATATATATATATGTATGTATATGTATATATATATATGTATGTATATGTATATGTATATATTTTTCGTTCTCATTTGGGCGGGGTGAGTACTTGAATTCGGTCTTTGACATTTTTTTACTTTGTTTCTATCCAATATGTTGGAGATTTGAGCATTTTTAGATATGGATTGATATGTGATATTTTTAAAAAAATATTGAAAATAGCATGTCATAAAAGGAAGAATAAGTTAATAAAAATACTTAGATATTATAAATTAGTCAAATTATGTTGATCGGTTGTTTGAGATTTCTTGCAATTGTGTGATCCTTTAATGTCAGTACCTTCGGTAAGGGAGTGCTTCGCGTATGACAATGTCAATAAGGCTACAGTTGGCTATTGTTGGGATCATTGGTTGGGGTTAAAGTTATGTTAATCTAATTTTAGGTAGAATTTAAGGGTTGTTTGGGATAATTTTTAAGCCGTTTGATTTTTGAGAAAGTAGGGTGAGAAACTATTGTTTTTGACCGACTTTGTTAAGAGTAAATGCAAGTCATTTTTATAAATAATACTTATATTTATTTAGAGGAAGTTGAGCCGAAGATGTTATGGGATATTAAATTGTATATTATTATGTTTTGGGTAAGAGTGTTTTTATAGTTTTTTTTATTATAAATAATTAGATGCGTTGAATGAAATCTAAATCATTCGACATGTGAATTTGACAAAAAAAAAAAAAGCGTTTTCTTTGATTGAATAAACATTTTATAAGTGAGAGTTGGTGTTATAGGTAAGAAAGCTCCACATAAGTGAACCATGAAGGAAAAATATATATATATATATATAGAAGATTTGCGGAATGTTACTTAATTTCTAGGTATTTACATATCTAACATCTAAAGTATAATTTTTTATATATTTGATGCATGAAAAGATGCATATAAATTTTTAAAATTAAAATTGTGATGNTTGCAGAATGTTACTTAATTTCTAGGTATTTACATATCTAACATCTAAAGTATAATTTTTTATATATTTGATATCTTACCTATGAATGAAGAGATATGTCTCTTGAATGAAGGGACTTATCTCTTTGTGCAAAAAGGTGCGACTTTTAGGGAAAAATTTGGAGGGAATTTTCCCAGAAACGTATGATTTTGTACCCTTAGACTTTTGAGTATTTATGTCTTGGGTCATCTTAATTTAAATAATTCATGTAGAAGATAAACTTGTATCTCACAAACATTTGAATGATTAAATTACTTTAGAAAATTCAAGTTTTGGATGAAAAATATATTTTCATTATCTAAATAAGAATATAAATAAATCTTAAATATGAAGACTTTACTTTAAGAGATGTAATCTTATTTGCTTAGAATATACTATCTCGACCAAAATCAAAACCTTAGGGAGAAAACAAGCTTAGAGGCGAGAACAAAATATTATCGCGATAAACAATTTGACCAAAACTACACTTAGAATAGAAAAACAATCAAAGAACACCTAGAAAAACCATGATTTGTCTCTTTTACTGATAAAATTAGGAGAAAACAAAACACCTAATAATTATCAGATCCTTTAAAACCTTAAAGCGAGTAACTCTATTTTTTCTTTTAACCACACCCTACGATAACTTCAACTTGTGACTCTAGGATAGCTAAGCTAGACGAAAATCTAGGACCATACACACCTTAGATTAGTACAGTCTAGAATCCCTAGGTTAGTTTACTAGGTACTCAATAAAAACATTTAAGGACATACAAAACAATTTAACCTACCCCCTCATACTATAATTGTATCCTAGAATGAAGTAGCCCATGATATGGACAAAAATACTTAAAATCATTTTATAGCGAGTAAGGACTACCTTAAGTAATTAACATGACACTAAGAGAGAATTCCTATTATTTTATTGTTTAATAATCTGGGGTTACCAATGCACTCAAGATGATGGAAAGTTTTGTATCTTGACTGGGGGTGTTACTCCTAAATTTAGGTTATTCCACCAATAACCTCTTGTTTAGACTTGTTTAAGTTAGGGCTTCACCTCCATCTAGAAATCTAACACCCTTTTCGACCCTTTAGACTAGGATATGCTTATATCAATTTAACTTAATTAAATTCAAACTATATCTAATCCTATCAATTTAATCCAATCCTATCAAACTCAACCCAATCCTATCAAATATAACCCAATCTTATCAAGCTTAACCCAATCCTATCAAATTTAACCCAATCTTATCAAGCTTAACCCAATCCTATCAAAATCCTATTATGACCCAATCCATTCAAATCCATTATTATCAAATCTAATCCATAACCAAATTTATTTGTCATACTTGATCCTTATATGATCACTCTAATTGTCAGCAATTGGGCTTAACCTTAAGGGTAAACCTTTTTTAAAACTCAAGTGAAGTTACCTTTGTCCAAAAATTTCTCTTCTATCAAAGTCTTCAAACCTTTTCAGTCTATAGACATTCATAACGAATTCAAGAAATATAAGACATAATGAAAATAAAGAGTGCTCTCAGGGGTATTTCTTGAGATGTAATTAACTATGAGAGAGACCCTTCATAGGGATACATGACACCAGAATAAAACAAACCTTATCTTACACCCGTAAGGTAAGAGAAGCATCCTGGTTCCACAGATCCATAAATCACAAAGATTTTCCTCATCTGAATGATTGGATCCTTTCCATGATAATATTTCAATTTTTTGGGATGGTATATTTTTCTTCGAATGTCATATCCAATCACTTAGATATAAACTTTTCAAGGTCTATGGTGGCTACCAACAACAAATAAAAATCCCACCATCGCTCTTTTGCTTAACTGAAGAGGACATTAAAGCATTAACTATACAACAAAATCCTTAAGCTAGAGGTAAGAAAACAATAGTCGTATGATAGTCATTGAGATATAACAACCACTAGTGGTAGTTGACATATGTTGCTGGTTGTTAACGTCAAGCTCTTTCACGAGTTATATTTAACCAAGAGCTAATTTTTCTCCTCCATCATACATAAAATGTGAATCTATTTATAAATGTTGAGAGAAGCAATAAGGTACATTTGGCCAAAATCTCAAAATAACCCATTGAGCTTGAGTTATCCTTTTATCATTTGACTTAATGTCCTCAAAATTGAATGACAATGAGTTTTTGTATTCCTCTCAATATGCTGATCAATTCAACTATATACATGTCAAATTCATAAAGCATTTGGCATTCCATCTAATATGATTATTCTTTTAAATGCTTAAATCAGGCTCAATTGACTCGGATCAAATCAATTTTAGTGTTGTTGGATTTGTATTCTCAATGCGTGCAATACGACGATACCTTTCTAAAAATTGGTGCTGAAATAATTCTAAATTTAACTCTAGAATTTATCTTATAAAAAATTCATGGAGACCTGTGCCTAATCAAATGAATCGTACATCTAAAGCTAAAAAAAATTGTAGGCCAAAAGAATGGTTTGTTTCTTGTTAGTAAACAATTGAGATGGCTTTTTCACTTCATGATTTTGTTTGATTGTATGTTGGATTCTTCAAATTAAAGGACGTTATGATTTCTACTTTACATGACAGTCTTCAACGTTCATGGAGGACAATAAATTACTTCACAAACATGATTCAATTTATATTACAGAAATTTACAAACATAGATCACAAATATTTTTTTTTTATTTACAAATCTAACACCCAAAATTTGATATTTATAACACTTTGATGGTATAAACCTATGTATGAGAAGGTATAATTCATTTCTAAAAGCTAACGATAATGATATTTCTTATGCTGTGAAATAGATATTTATTTTATTCTATTAGACTAACTTATCAAATATAAAAAGCATTCGACTTATAAACAATTAGACGAGCAGCAACCACCCTCCCGATCACTTTTATCGTTTCATTCACACCCTCCATTTCATCCCCCTTCTTTTCGAGAAATTATTGCATACGGACACCACATGCATCTCCGATCCTAACCATCAGGATTATTTCAATTTTTTTTATTTTAAAAAAAAATTTAGGTGGACCCCACCTGATTTACGGTCAGGATCGACAGTACGGAATAATTTTTTCTTCTTTTCTCTCTTTAACTAACCAAGCCTAAAATTATAAATATTATAACGCCCTCTTCCATCAAGGAGCGCTTGTTACGTTCGCATCGCATGTAAAATTGTGTGCGGTGTCCGGTTTGAATTATTAAAATATATATTTTTTTGTATTCTTTTGTTAAAGTGAGGCCGACTCTAAAATTCTTGATGGGATACACTAAACAATAATTTTTCACCATCAAGAGCTCCTGCAACCGCTCGGTCTTACCCCATCCAAGAATAGATGGACGGTCGTTATTACCTTCCCCATCTNGTACTTTTATGCTTTTCTTTCAGGTATAACAGATATTAAAAGTGGAGCAAAGTGGAAGAGACATGGAGCAAAGTGGAAGAGACTTGGAGCAAAAGAGCTCACATGAGACTAGCGCCTAAGCACTAGACCCTTGGGTTCCAGTCTTTACCCTACCAACCCCAGAGACTTGTGTCTTAGTGCCAGTCATTGGGTGTCAAGGCACAACCTTACTAGCTCCTAAGCACCAAACCCATGGGCGCCAAGATTCTCCTACTGATTTCTGCAAATAGAGAGCCTAACGCTTAGACGCCAGACCTCTAATTCCTAGGCGCCAACAACTACTTGAGGTAGTTTTTGATAGTTCTACCCTAGTTCGTGGGGGGTTACTTAGCCAGACAAGGAGCTTTTATAACGAGTTTATACATCCTATTAGAGGTATCTAGAAAAGAAGTGACAAGGTTTGCTAGAGGATTGAGTAGGATAAGTTTTTTTTTGGTGTTTTGGTGAGGAATTTGAGTTATATTGTGAAAAGAGTATTCAGGAGAGCAAAAAGGTATCAGGAGATCGTTGGGGGAGCATTCTCAAAGTTTTTTAATGGAGATAAAGCTAGGTATTGTGTATTTTTCTTATTGTATTTATGTAAGCACGACTATTTTGTGAATTTCTTATTTCCAATGATGCTTTGTAGTGTGTTCTACATGCTTTATGCATAGTTCTTTTTAACTTTTACTTCTGCTGATTAAGTAAGATGGGTAGAAGTGTAAAATGAATTTAAAATTATTTTTAAGTTCATGGTGTGACAAGTAAGCTTTGATTCTACATTTATCTTTTATTTTGGCCAAGTGAATTGTTAAAATGTGTTGTGTTTTATAATAACTCAAGAGAGATGGTAAAAAAACTAGGTTATTCACATTGATCTATGGGAAATGGTGCAAGTACTTTGTAGGGGGATGCAAATATTAGAAAAAAAGTATTTCATGGGTTAAAGTTGGGATTTAAGGAATTAAAGCTAATTTAATCAAATTTTTTTATATACTCGAGAGAGGGTAAAGAAGAGAGTTGTTCCTATTTGTCACTAACCAGATTTAAAATTGACACTTTACATTTCTTACACTCTACTTATATCATTGTTAGGAAAGGTAACTCTTAAAATAGATTGCAATACCACAATATTAGTTTGTAGAGCATTACCCTAATCTAAATTCCATGCTATAGTAGACTAGAACTTCTCTTAAGTCCGATACCCTCATTCCCTGTGGGATCAACATTCCATACTCAAAACCCAATATTACTGATACGCCACATACACTTGCATAAGACCCCAGGGTGCGAGTGCACCTGGAGAAAGGATAATAGGGATTAAAAACATATATATAATCTTGTTAGGCTCTTTGTCACTTGCTTAGCCTATGTAAGACTTATTCACCATAATATATGACTAGAAAAATGAATACATTTTTTCCCAGAAACGTATGATTTTGTACCCTTAGACTTTTGAGTATTTATGTCTTGGGTCATCTTAATTTAAATAATTCATGTAGAAGATAAGCTTGTATCTCACAAACATTTGAATGATTAAATTACTTTAGAAAATTCAAGTTTT
>JXCR01112379.1:23488-43485 GCA_002079205.1 Phalaenopsis hybrid cultivar | reverse complement strand
TTAAGAATCGTAGTGAGTTGCTAACTAGTTAGTGAAGAGTCATTTTCAAATTACAACAACATAATAAATAAGAAACTTACCAAAGGGTTTTGAGTTTTCTAGGTTGGGATGGTAAAATTTAAAATTTTCTTATTTTTCATCACCAACAATGTATAATCTAGATAAAAACTGAAAGAGCCTTTAAAAGTCATTTAATTAATGGATAATATGTTTATCTTTCTTCTTGTCAACCTCATCTTTTGTACACATTCTTTTTTCTAGTACTTATATTGTATTCAAAAGCTTAAACATGAAATTTATCAAAACAACATAATGAGTTATTTAAGATAACTCAGTGGAGTAATCATATTTATAAACTATAGTAACCTAAGGAAAAGAAGACAACATATATGCTGATCTTTTCTATCACATCATAAAAAAATTTATAATAATCTAAATAATGTATTCATGAAATTTACTTATGGAAATAAACTAGAATCTATTTACATTAACTTTAGCTTTATTTTCGTTGTTGAATCTGTAACTTTAGTATACTTCATATTCTCAACTTTCATATATATCTTAGGGGCACCGTACATAACCAAACACACCTTTGATCGATACATACCCGATCGGCACAACGATTCGTATAACATGTCTACTATTGTCTTAGATGGAAACATACTTATTCAACTCTGGCCGATACTCTTCTATTGGCACAGTGATTAGTGATTTTAATGTCACAATTATCTAATGTGGTAAAGTGCGTACTCACCCTTGTCTGATGCTTTCACATCAACACAATAGTTAGTGATCTAATTTTCATATTTGTCCGAAGTGGTAGGAAAACTTTACACACACNTTTGTGTGGTTTCTCCATCTAGATTTCATACTTTTCTATTTTTCATGTCTTTCTTTGAAATTACTTAGTTTTATTTTCCATCAATGACAATTAATCATCTACAATAATCAAACGAGCCACTAACAAATAAAATTTACTTTCAACTTAAGCATAAAATAATTATTAGTGGTATTACCTTGTTCTCATTTGACTTTATATTCTATAAATATTTTGTCTATTGCTCATTTTTTTCTCTATAATTGGACATGAAAAATGTTTACTTAAGAATCGTAGTGAGTTGCTAACTAGTTAGTGAAGAGTCATTTTCAAATTACAACAACATAATAAATAAGAAACTTACCAAAGGGTTTTGAGTTTTCTAGGTTGGGACGGTAAAATTTAAAATTTTCTTATTTTTCATCACCAACAATGTATAATCTAGATAAAAACTGAAAGAGCCTTTAAAAGTCATTTAATTAATGGATAATATGTTTATCTTTCTTCTTGTCAACCTCATCTTTTGTACACATTCTTTTTTCTAGTACTTATATTGTATTCAAAAGCTTAAACATGAAATTTATCAAAACAACATAATGAGTTATTTAAGATAACTCAGTGGAGTAATCATATTTATAAACTATAGTAACCTAAGGAAAGAAGACAACATATATGCTGATCTTTTCTATCACATCATAAAAAAATTTATAATAATCTAAATAATGTATTCATGAAATTTACTTATGGAAATAAACTAGAATCTATTTACATTAACTTTAGCTTTATTTTCGTTGTTGAATTTGTAACTTTAGTATACTTCATATTCTCAACTTTCATATATATCTTAGGGGCACCGTATATAACCAAACACACCTTTGATCGATACATACCCGATCGGCACAACGATTCGTATAACATGTCTACTATTGTCTTAGATGGAAACATACTTATTCAACTCTGGCCGATACTCTTCTATTGGCACAGTGATTAGTGATTTTAATGTCACAATTATCTAATGTGGTAAAGTGCCTACTCACCCTTGTCTGATGCTTTCACATCGACACAATAGTTAGTGACCTAAATTTCATATTTGTCCGAAGTGGTAGGAAAACTTTACACACAGAAATATATTGGCGTCCCTATTCTGCATCATAAGGAAAAAACTCTTCTTTACATGCACATATAAACATTCATGTTTACAATATCTTTATTTCATTCTTCGTAATACATTTTATTTTTTCATAAGATAATTTATATTTATCAACCAATGAATAAATGCACATTTATTAGAATGTAAATGACATGCTAAAATCAAATTATCATGTAATAATATGATATATACACTTTTACTAGAATCTAAAAAATTATATAATAATCTGATACATGCACCCTTATTGGAATCTAAAAGATCATGCGATAATATAATATCTTAAAAAAGTTATTGTACAATTATTTAAATGTATTTTTTATGTCTAACAATGTGAAAAATCTATTATAGTTTAAATCAAATTGGAAGATAACATAAATTAAATTAGGAATACATTTATAAGTCATGAATATTATTGAAAGTTAGAAATTTAATTAATCATCTCGATCTTGCTTGTTTATCTTTTCTCAGAAATCTTATTTTCTTGCTGCAATGCCTAGCATCATTTTATATAATTAATATTTACTTATTTATCTTTATTTTCAATTGCCCATAATATTTTTCAAATAATACTAAACATTTATTTCACTATCACCAATCTTATCTTCTTTATCCTTTAATTTGATTCATCGCACAATCCTAATTACTAGTTTAATTTATAATATATTAATATAATTTATTATCATTTCAAAATAAATTGCAGAAATAAAAACACTAAACCATATTCCTTACCTTTTCTTTATTTCTCCTTTTATTAAAATAAAGAATTTGTCTTCAAATTTTACGAAGCAAAACTTTATTGGTTTACAATCCAATATTCTTCATGCTTTATGACTTTGATCAACAAAAAAATTCATATGGATGATTTAAATACCATTCAATTATACAAATAAATATCTAAATAAACGAAAACCTTTACATGACCCGAACATGACTTATAAATGTTCAATTTGGCTTACCTAATCCACATGCATGTTTTTTCTTTTCCATTATGCACGTGCGGCTCACCCTTTCCTCCCCTTTAATTCGACCCGAGATGGTGCTTTCACTTATTTCTTCGCGAGAGACAAAGCCTCCCACAATAGGCTTCTCCTTTGCATTGCAAACACACCATGCCTCAAGTCCCTTCTTCTTCCCTCATTGCTCTACGTCGACATCACCTTCCGAATACATTAGTACTTTTTCCTTCAATTTTTGAACAACATGGCTCGCACTTAGTTTGCCTCCTCTTGCATACAAGAACAACACTCTTCTCATTCACGCATGAAGCCCTTGGCGTTGAATTTTGTATTTTCATTGGATCTCCGGTAAGAGAAACATGCGACCCCTCCTCCTCTTGTTTAAACGCCCGTTCTCTGGTTTAGGTCATTTCTTGCTTGCTTTGAGTGGGATATCTTCTCCTTAAAATGAAACCTTCGAGATGGTTGCTTCCCTCGATTTGACCCAATTGAATCTTTTTTTTAAATTTTTTTATGCGATTATATTACTACAAAAATAATATTCATTCTAGTCAAACATATAGTAAAAATTTTAGACTGTTTATATTTTTAAATATGATTATTCAAGATAGTTTACATTATTCATTTATCTTACAATATCATTTTATCTATATACTTCGCATAAGTATCGCCTTAAATTTGTATAGATTAAGGTAAATCAATATTAATATTTTTTTCTAAATTACAAACATGTATCTTAGCGTTCCCAACCAGGTATCATAAGAGGATTAATTTCATTAGTCTATATGCATGTGCAAACAATTTTTATCTCTTTTTATTCTTTTTTTCATATCATTCACTTTATAGTATAATATTTAGTACAATTAAAAAACGTTTGACATATATAAACATCAATAACATACAACTCAATTGACCAACACAACTTAAGATCATATAATTCATCAGTAACCTTATAGTATGCGATATATCATTACAGATACATTAATGTTAATGTATTTTATTTAAAAACAAAACACTACTGTATTTTAAAAATACGAGCACTAAATTGAATCGGATGACTTTGATTTATCTTTTAACTCAAATGTCTTCTTCCAAGCATATTATTTATATCACCCAAAAGATTCTTATGAATTTTTCTTTTGATTGTTTACATTTCTTTAGACTCCTTTAAGTCCATCTTTTATGTAATAATGTTGAAAATATTCTATATTAATAATTTTATTTTTATTTTTATTAATTATGCTTAGTTAACCTTTATTATTATTGTGATTTATTAGTTATAACATTTCAATTTCTAATTGTAATTTTTTAAATTAAATTAAATTATTAACCTTTCAATTTTATTAAAATATATGACTAATCATTAAGTTTCTATTATTATTATTATGATTATTATTATTATTATTTGTATTTTATCTCTATTACAAAATAAATTTATAACATTAATATTAAATTATAAATTAAACTTTTATAACTTTTGTTTTTCCAAATTCATTATTTTACTTCAATTAATATTATTAAATTATAGTTATATGTTGAATATCACCCCATTATGCGTATAGGATTAAATAAGAAATTTTGTTTTAATTAATCTTCTTATAATTTCACAAGATCTATATGTTATTAAAAAATACTAAAATATATTTCAATAATTTTTGAGCTATAATTTTATTTAAATTTTCTAGCAAAGTTGAGGAGAGAATTATACCTTCCCATAGCTAAGTTTTGCTCCAGTGTGTGGGGAATTGTTTTTTTGGTTTGTTTGTTTGCCACCATAGCTCTCGAAAGACTTCTATCGAAATGATCAAATACGACTTAAGAAGAATAATATATTATCTCGAAAGATAGAAGCATTATCTTAGAATGTATTCAATCATTCAGATGAGGAAAGTTTTTGGGATTTATGGATCTGCAGAACCAGAATTCTCACCTGCCTTACAATAAAGTTTATTTTAATTCTGGGATCTCGTTCCCTACAAGGGCAAACCTTTGTAGTTAATTACATCATTGGGGTTGTGAACCCTAAAGAAAACTCTTGATTAATATGATAAGTTAAATTGTCAGAGATCAGACTTTCATAATTGTAATGGAGGGTTCAAACTGAAAGAATTGTATTCAAAAGGAAAATGAGACTAACAACTCGATGATGACGTGTTAGGGGAAAGACCCAAGATTAATGAGAGGTTTGAAAAGATTTGATGAATTTGAACTAATTAAGTCAAAAGATAAACTGTGGATACTGGATTTGACAGAAAATAATTATTTGAAACATTAAACTAAGGATAGAGTCAAGTAAGAAATGATTTCTAGATAGATGAGAAATGAAATCTGAGACTTTATAAGCAAATCTACAAGCGGACTAATCCAAAATTGGGAAAAACGTCTCTGGTCAAGATGCCCATGATTTTCCGTATTCCCAGTAATGTCGGTATTCGTCGACTATGACTAGTCTCATAACTAGGAATCTCTCTTAATTGTCAGAGCATGGATGATTCATAGTTTCGACGCAGTCTGGAGTACCTTCGTCAGTAACCATGTGCTACTTCATTATAAGGTATTCTCTTGTCTCAGGGGGCAAGTTTGTTATTTTGCATGTCCTAGTCCTTGGCACTAACTAGGTACCTAAACATACATAGATTTCTATACTCAGAGTCTTAGACTAACCTGAGGTAGGTGTATGACCCTCGATTTGATATCTAAGATAGCTAAACTAAGGTTCGCGTCGGATATACCTAGGTTCTGTTCTCGTTCTTTATCTTGGTGTGTTTTAGATATTCATTTAAAGTTTAGTATTTGAATTAATGTCTTGTTTCGATTCCTAGGTTTGTCAGTCATGTGGAGAAATAAAAATTTTTCTAATTTTTGTGTTTTATTTTGTTTGAGGTTTCGTTTTTTTATTTGCAGATAAAACTGAGAAATTCTCTTCCTTGTTGTTTATTTTGTTTTATATATATTACNTTTAGATATTCATTTAAAGTTTAATATTTGAATTAATGTCTTGTTTCGATTCCTAGGTTTGTCAGTCATGTGAAGAAATAAAAGTTTTTCTAATTTTTGTGTTTTATTTTGTTTTAGGTTTCGTTTTTTTATTTGCAGATAAAACTGAGAAATTCTCATTCTTGTTGTTTATTTTGTTTTATATATATATTATTTTTTTTGTTGTTTTTGTTTTTAAACATGAAATAACACATGAAACAAATGAAATAAAACATGCAATAACAAAAATAACACATGCATTTAGCCTTGGATTAGACTTGGGCTAGGGGTGAGCTGAGGTAAGTTGAATTTCCAGCTTAGGCTAGCTCAAGATTGAGCTAATATATGATATAGGTCAGTTAATTTAAGCCTGAGTCAGACCTAGGCTGGCTCGGGTTAAGTTGGGTTTGATTTAGGTTGACTCATGTTAAAGTGGGTTGACCCGGTTGGCATAGGTTTGATTTGGGTTTGACCCGGGCTAGTTGGGTTGACTTTGGTTGACTTAAATTGGAGTTGGATTAGACCTAGGTTGGGTTAGATCTAAGGTTGGGTTTGGGTTAGACCTAGGCCGTGCTAGGTCTAAGGTTGGGTTTGNGCTAGCTCAAGATTGAGCTAATGTATGATATAGGTCAGTTAATTTAAGCCTGAGTCAGACCTAGGCTGACTCGGGTTAAGTTGGGTTTGATTTAGGTTGACTCATGTTAAAGTGGGTTGACCCTGTTGGCATAGGTTTGATTTGGGTTTGACTCGGGCTAGTTGGGTTGACTCTGGTTGACTTAAATTTGAGTTGGATTAGACCTAGGTTGGGTTAGATCTAAGGTTGGGTTTGGGTTAGACCTAGGCCGGGATAGGTCTAAGGTTGGGTTTCGGTTAGACCTAAGTTGTGTTAGGTCTAAGTTAGATCTAGGTTGGGTTATGTTTAAGGTTGGGTTTGGGTTAGAACTAAGTTGGGCTAGGACTTAGGTTGAGTTTGACATTTGGTTTGGGTTTATGTTTGAGCTAGGTTTTAGTTTAGGTGTAGGGTTTATTTTAGATCAGGTCTGGGCTAGGTTAACCAGGGTTAGGTTAGGTTTCAGGTTGGGTTTGTTTTGGGTCAGACGTGGGTTAGGTTAGGGTTCTAGTTAGGTCTGGTTTGAGTCAGAGTTAGGTTCGGTTAGCGTTTGGGTCAAACCTGGATTAGGTTTAGGGTTTTGACTAAGTGAGTTTGGGTTAGGTTTGGTTCGGGTCGACCTGACTGGAATCCAAACCTAAGCCTAATCCAAGGCAATTGAGTTGATTAACCTATCCTAATAAATTATCTCAAGATTTAAGAATTAAAATGTTTTAATAATTAAAATGCTTAAACTAAAGTAAGAAAGAAGCTTTCCAGAAGGAGGCTGACTAGAGGAGGAGACTTCTTGGGAGCACTGTTTTCCTTCTTCCTCTGTTCGGGCTGTTGTATCGAAGAACTTGGATTGTAGAGGAGTGTATCGGGGAGAGTTGGTGTATCCTAAAGAGCACTGAATATTGCCTATATAATGATTCCATAACTTGTGCAATAGAATGCATATCTTGCACCTCGAAATAACAAACTTGAAAAATAAGGATAATTGACTTCGATTAATTTTGAAGAAGTTGGGAGCAATGATAATGATGCTGCACTTATAAAATTTAACAATATCTTTGCTCTGAAAAAAAGAAGAGATATGTTGTCTTTTTAAGTTATGATTTCTTTTTTTCGTAGAAGTATTGCTTGTATTGGAAATGTCATGATCAAGTTTTTTATGTGAATATTTTGCAGTATGGTTGTTGTTAAGCAAATGTTGCAGGTAAATTGTAATGTANTTTGGGTCAAACCTGGATTAGGTTTAGGGTTTTGACTAAGTGAGTTTGGGTTAGGTTTGGTTCGGGTCGACCAGACTGGAATCCAAACGTAAGCCTAATCCAAGGCAATTGAGTTAATTAACCTATCCTAAAAAATTAACTCAAGATTTAAGAATTAAAATGTTTTAATAATTAAAATGCTTAAACTAAAGTACGAAAGAAGCTTTCCAGAAGGAGGCTGACTACGGAGGAGACTTCTTGGGAGCACTGTTTTCCTTCTTCCTCTGTTCGGGCTGTTGTATCGAAGAACTTGGATTGTAGAGGAGTGTATCGGGGAGAGTTGGTGTGTCCTAAAGAGCACTGAATATTGCCTATATAATGATTCCATAACTTGTGGAATAGAATGCATATCTTGCACCTCGAAATAACAAACTTGAAAAATAAGGATAACTGACTTCGATTAATTTTGAAGAAGTTGGGAGCAATGATAATAATGCTGCACTTATAAAATTTAACAATATCTTTGCTCTGAAAAAAAGAAGAGACATTGAGATGGTAGAACGTAATGGCTTAGTTATGTTGTCTTTTTAAGTTATGATTTCTTTTTTTCGTAGAAGTATTGCTTGTATTGGAAATGTCATGATCAAGTTTTTTATGTGAATATTTTGCAGTATGGTTGTTGTTAAGCAAATGTTGCACGTAAATTGTAATGTAGTTCTGTTGTTTGTTGATGCTTGCTTTTGAAATTGTTATTTGTGTAAACCTCATTAATTTTTTACCTTAACTCGCTATTTTTTCTTAAATGTGACCCCTCTAAATTTAGCAATGAATTAATGTTGCTGCACTTAAAAAGTTGAAACAATATTTTTGCTCAGAAAAGAAGAGACGTTGAGATGGTACAACATAATGGCTTAGTTATGTTTGGCTTTTTAATTTGTGATTTCTTTTTTTCGTTGATGTATTGCTTGCATTGGAAATGTCGTGATCAAGTTTTTTATGTGATGATTTTACAGTTTTTTTTCTTGTTAAACAGATGTTACATGGAAACTGTAATGCAGTTCTATTGTTTGTTGATGCTTGCTTTTAAAATTGTTGTTTGTGTAAACCTCATTAATATTTTACCTTAACTCGCTATTTTTTCTTAAATGTGACCCCTCTAAATTTAGCAATTAATTGATTCCGTTGTGTAGTATACTAGCATATAAATTATTTGTTGCTAATTAATTATTGATATACTCTTTAATGAATGATTATTTTAATGGATTCCTCTTTTAATAATTAGCCTAGCTTGTAACTTTTCTCTTATCTATATCCCCCAGGTAGAAGAAATTCAAACAAAATTAATATATCATTCAAAGTTATATCGTTAACCGTTGATATTTAATACGATTTAAACAAACTTACTTAAATATTGGAATAAATTGTCAAACAATTTATATGGATGTAGGATTTAACTTCAATCATGTTAAACATTTTTTAGAATTCAACTCTCAGAATTTGATAAATCTGGACTTCACAGGATTTACTAAATCCTATTCAACTTTCCATGAAGCATTTTTAAATTCTATAGCTCTTGGATAGTCCGGAATTTTAATCAAGCTGTGACAATGTATTTTCCTTAAGTTTCGATGTCAAAGTTGATTGCTGAAGTTCTCATAGTATTTCGAAGCTAAAACCTGAACCTTTAGGAAGCCACCTTGAACACGTAGTTCTTAAAGTCATTTAGGCGCAGCAATGGTTCTTTAATGTAAATCCGTTTTTGTTTATTGTTTTGTTGATGCTTAGCAATTCTCAATATCTACGCCTGAGCGCAATTAAATTGGTGTTTTTGCTTTATAATTTAGCAGATATTATGTAGGTAGATGCATGATTACTTAAACGATCAGAATGCCATCATAATGTGTATGGAGTTAATCTGAAACTCTTATGTGCTAAATTTTGCAATCTCTGGAACTTTGGGATATGCTGGAGAACAATATCGTGATCTTTGCGGCAAATGAATATCTAATTATAGTTTTGGTAGTTTTGAAAGTTAAAAGGTCGTAGCTTCTGCTAGTCAGGGCTCATGAGAAATTCATTGAACTCTGGAAGTGAAAATGCCATTTTCAAGGGAGATTCACACCCTAGTTTTTCTCAATGCTTTTGCTGTTTGAAGCAGTGCAATTTAGACCCCCACTCCCCTTTTCTAACCTTTTCCACTCTGATGCATCATTCTTGAACATTTCCATTGCATACAATCTTGCCTTTGGCGCTGTTTGCTCAAGTTTGCCCTGTAAGACTAGTTATGGCCCTTGGTAGCGGCAGACTATTCAAAACAGGCATAGATTCCACTTTAAATTAAAACGTTTTGAATGTACCTTAGCTGTCCTTAAAACTATTTCCTCTTCTTCATTATTTTGTCATTAAGAAATTTATATAATTAAGCATGAATCCCGATGCATTTTAGGTAAAAGGTCTTCCAAATTCAAATGTAGGATTTTTTTAGCTCAGATTTCAATAAATTTATATTCAAGATGAGCATCTCGATACAAGGCTCATGTTATTATAAGTGATCCAATTCGAGTTTAAATAAGCCTAGGTCAAACACTTTAAGTGTTGTTGAAGACCTTGGTGCATCATGTGAAAGTGCAAACAATCCCTCTAAAATTGGGCTGTTGGTTATAATTAAATTGACCGATTTGATGATAGAAACCAATGAGCCCAAATTCATCTATAACTTTGAGGTCGTTAAGTCATTAAATAGTGAAAAAATGATCTATGATTATGGGAATCAATTTGTTTTGTGCGATGGACTATTTTGAGATTCGGGCTATAGTTAACAAAATATTCGTCTCAAAACTTATAAATTGATCACTTTCTTCACCTGAAAGGGGGAAGATAAGAAAAGAGTAAGTTGACAACTAAAGCATAACTATTAAAGAGAAGTGGAAGTCCTACGATTACTAACAATTACTGATCACTGCCAGCAGCCCCAATAACTGTTGTTATAGCCCAAATATGGCTCTTGTAGCCCAACGATGACTGTTATAACCCAACTAAGCCTGTTATAGCCAATTATGATTGTTGTAGCCTAATTATGACTGTTATAGACAAACTATGATTGTTTTAGCCTAACTACGATTGTTGTTGCTCAACTATGACAGTTGTGATCCAAATACAAATGTTGTAGTTCAAACTATCTTTATATATTGTACTTTTCTAGTTATGTCACATAATATATAATCTCATCTTCCCCAATTAAGGTGAAGAGTTGATTTTGTATTTGCAATTACATAGTATTTTGACTTTGTTAGGCCCCGAGAAATTTTCTCATTTTATAGTTTTTTCACATAAGAAAATTATATTGAGCAAAAACTTAAGATTTTTCTAGTGCTGAGAAATTTCTGCTATGCGGACAGCAGTCTCCCTTTTTTTTTCTTTTGCGTTTTCAAGTTATAGGATTGGCGTAAGATTTTGTTGCTTGGTAATATCTTGGCAAAATATTGTTTAGAATTTTGTTATGGAAGTTACATAATCCCAGCGTCGGTCTTAAATTTCAGACGCCAAGGCGCAGCTGCATCTCTAGTTTCCATTTTGTTTTCCTTTCATTTTTCCAGCTGGGTGACAATTTTACTTCTGCCAGTTAGATCTCTACCTTACGTTTTCTGATCCAATCTATTGATGTATTAATACACGGTAACTCGTAGTCATATGGCATATTCTTGTTTGTAGAGTTCATAATCGGAGACATAATAACAATTTGTGCCTTGTTTCTAAAATAAAGTGAAGCGAACCACACAAATGGATTGGTTTTTCTTTTAGAGAGTAATGAAAGTGCATAAAAAACCTTGATGGTGAACATATCAATACAACAACAACAATAAGCCGTTATCCCACTAAGTGGAGCATATCAATAAAACAACAATTATATAGGTAGATCCTACTGGAGCATAAAAACTCTTCATGGTGAACATATCAATACAACAAAAATTATGTAGGTAGATCTACTCAAATGAAGACCTTTAAGCTCAAATGTAGGCCTCCATATTTCATGTTTTTCGTTAACTCTCTCTCTAGTTTTATCAACAAGAAGGATATCATCAGCGAAAAACATACAAAGTTCATCCTCCTGTAAATGTCTAGTTAAGAGCATCCATAACTGAAGAAAAAAAAATCTGGGCTTAAAACCGATCCTTGATGTAATCCAACTAAAATAGGAAAATAATTTGTCAATTTTCCTTATGTTTGAACACAAGTAATAACTCTAGTATACATATTTTTACTGACTTGAATATAAGTTATATCAACACCTTTCTTCTCCAGAACTCTCGAAAGGACATCTCTTGGAACCTTATCGTAAGCTTTTTCTAAATCAATACAAATCGTATGTAGATTCTCGTTATTGTCTTTGTACTTCTCCATCAAACCTCTCAATATATCTATTGCTTCAATAGTATAACTGGTCGACATAAATCCAAATTGATTATGAGAAATTTTTGTATCATGTTGTAATTTATGTTCTATTACTCACCCATAATTTTTAAGTATGACAGGTCAACTTAATTTCTCTATAATTTGCACACTCTTCTACTTCCTCATTAAAAAATCGGACCAAAATACTCTTCCTCCGCTCCTTAGGCATTTTTAATTTTTAAAATAATACTAAAGAGTTTAGTAAGCCAATAATCTCCTAAATGTCCTAAATATTTCCATACTTCAATTGGATATCATCAGACCCCACTGATTTTCTACCATTGATTTTCTTTAAAGCTTCTACAATTTTTTTACCAATGCGGTAGTAAAAATAAAACGTTTTATTATTATCAATAATATTAAGATTTGTATGGTCTAAAATATTCTTAGAAACTTCATTAGAAGACAAAATAATGATGCCTCTCTCAAATANTTTTTTTTTCTTTTGCGTTTTCAAGTTATAGGATTGGCGTAAGATTTTGTTGCTTGGTAATATCTTGGCAAAATATTGTTTAGAATTTTGTTATGGAAGTTACATAATCCCAGCGTCGGTCTTAAATTTCAGACGCCAAGGCGCAGCTGCATCTCTAGTTTCCATTTTGTTTTCCTTTCATTTTTCCAGCTGGGTGACAATTTTACTTCTGCCAGTTAGATCTCTACCTTACGTTTTCTGATCCAATCTATTGATGTATTAATACACGGTAACTCGTAGTCATATGGCATATTCTTGTTTGTAGAGTTCATAATCGGAGACATAATAACAATTTGTGCCTTGTTTCTAAAATAAAGTGAAGCGAACCACACAAATGGATTGGTTTTTCTTTTAGAGAGTAATGAAAGTGCATAAAAAACCTTGATGGTGAACATATCAATACAACAACAACAATAAGCCGTTATCCCACTAAGTGGAGCATATCAATAAAACAACAATTATATAGGTAGATCCTACTGGAGCATAAAAACTCTTCATGGTGAACATATCAATACAACAAAAATTATGTAGGTAGATCTACTCAAATGAAGACCTTTAAGCTCAAATGTAGGCCTCCATATTTCATGTTTTTCGTTAACTCTCTCTCTAGTTTTATCAACAAGAAGGATATCATCAGCGAAAAACATACAAAGTTCATCCTCCTGTAAATGTCTAGTTAAGAGCATCCATAACTGAAGAAAAAAAAATCTGGGCTTAAAACCGATCCTTGATGTAATCCAACTAAAATAGGAAAATAATTTGTCAATTTTCCTTATGTTTGAACACAAGTAATAACTCTAGTATACATATNGTCAAACACTTTAAGTGTTGTTGAAGACCTTGGTGCATCATGTGAAAGTGCAAACAATCCCTCTAAAATTGGTCTGTTGGTTATAATTAAATTGACCGGTTTGGTGATAGGAAACCAATGAGCCCAAATTCATCTAACTTTGGGGTCATTAAGTCATTAAATAGTGAAAAAATGATCTATGATTATGGGAATCAACTTGTTTTGTGCGACGGACTATTTTGAGATTCGGGCTATAGTTAACAAAATATTCGCCTCAAAACTTATAAATTGATCACTTTCATCACCTGAAAGGGGGAAGAGAAGAAAAGAGTAAGTTGACAACTAAAGCATAACTATTAAAGAGAAGTGGAAGTCCTACGATTACTAACAAGCACTGATCAATGCCAGCAGCCCCAATAACTGTTGTTATAGCCCAAATATGGCTCTTGTAGCCCAATGATGACTGTTATAACCCAATTAAGCCTGTTATAGCTAATTATGATTGTTGTAGCCTAATTATGACTGTTATAGACAAACTATGGTTGTTGTTGCTTAACTATGATTGTTGTTGCTCAACTATGACAGTTGTGATCCAAATACAAATGTTGTAGTTCAAACTATGTTTATATATTGTACTTTTCTAGTTATGTCACATAATATATAATCTCATCTTCCCCAATTAAGGTGAAGAGTTGATTTTGTATTTGCAATTACATAGTATTTTGACTTTCTTAGGACCCAAGAAATTTTCTCATTTTATAGTTATTTCACATAAGAAAATTATATTGAGAAAAAACTTATGATTTTTCTAGTGCTGAGAAATTTCTGCTATGCGTACAGCAGTCTCCCTTTTTTTTTTCTTTTGCGTTTTCAAGTTATAGGATTGGCGTAAGATTTTGTTGCTTCGTAATATCTTGACAAACTAATGTTTAGAATTTTGTTATGGAAGTTACATAATCCCAGCACCGGTCATAAATTTCAGAGGCCAAGGCGCAGCTGTATCTCCAGTTTCCATTTTGTTCTCCTTTCATTTTTCCAGCTGGGTGACAATTTTGCTTCTTTTAGAGAGTAATGAAAGTGCATAAAAAACCTTGATGGTGAACATATCAATACAACAACAACAATAAGCCGTTATCCCACTAAGTGGAGCATATCAATACAACAACAATTATATAGGTAGATCCTACTGGAGCATAAAAAATCTTGATGGTGAACATATCAATACAACAACAATTATATAGGTAGATCTACTCGAATGAAGACCTTTAGGCTCAAATGTAGACCTCCATATTTCATGTTTTTCATTAACTCTCTCTCTAGTTTTATCCACAAGAAGGATATCATCAGCGAAAAACATACAAAGTTCATCCTCCTGTAAATGTCTAGTTAAGAGCATCCATAACTGAAGAAAAAAAAATCTGGGCTTAAAACCGATCCTTGATGTAATCCAACTAAAATAGGAAAATAATTTGTCAATTTTCCTTATGTTTGAACACAAGTAATAACTCTAGTATACATATTTTTATTGACTTGAATATAAGTTATATCAACACCTTTCTTCTCCAAAACTCTTGAAAGGACTTCTCTTAGAACCTTATCGTAAGCTTTTTCTAAATCAAAACAAATCGTATGTAGATTCTCGTTATTGTCTCTGTACTTCTCCATCAAACCTCTCAATATATCTATTGCTTCAATAGTATAACTGGTCGACATAAATCCAAATTGATTATGAGAAATTTTTGTATCATGTTGTAATTTATGTTCTATTACTCACCCATAATTTTTAAGCATGACAAGTCAACTTAATTTCTCTATAATTTGCACACTCTTCTACTTCCTCATTAAAAAATGGGACCAAAATACTCTTCCTCCGCTCCTTAGGCATTTTTAATTTTTAAAATAATACTAAAGAGTTTAGTAAGCCAATAATCTCCTAAATGTCCTAATATTTCCATACTTCAATTGGATATCATCAGGTCCCACTGATTTTCTATCGTTGATTTTCTTTAAAGCTTCTACAATTTTTTTACCAATGCGGCAGTAAAAATAAAATGTTTTATTATTATCAATAATATTAAGATTTGTATGGTCTACAATATTTTTAGAAACTTCATTAGAAGACAAAATAATGATGCCTCTCTCAAATAAAAAATTGATATGAAATTTTATAAGAAATTAGAAGACAAAAAATACATTTAATGATAGGATGAGTTTTAAATTCAAAATCATCTTTATTAATCTAAATCTATTTTCTAGTTGTTCAAACTAACTTTTAATTTCTTATTTGCACGAACTTTATTGTTTGCTCATTAAACAACTTAGAGCGGAGCACATGTTACCAAATAAGTATCTATGATAATATATAAGGATATCCAATGATCAATTGAACTGGAGGCCGAAAANAATTCAAAATCATCTTTATTAATCTAAATCTATTTTCTAGTTGTTCAAACTAACTTTTAATTTCTTATTTGCTCGAACTTTATTGTTTGCTCATTAAACAACATAGAGCGGAGCACGTGTTACCAAATAAGTATCTATGATAGAATATAAGGATATCCAATGATCAATTGAACTGGAGGCCGAAATTTGGTCAGGTAACCCGACCCAAAGGCCGACATAATTAGAGGTAGAAGATTGGTTGAACGATCGACCCAAGCGATGGTCGAACCAGAAGCCATATATCGTTTGAGTAGCCGAACTGGGGAAAAATGCCCAAGAGATCAGTCAAATTGGAAGTTGATCGACTCAAATCACTCAAGTGAAAATTGGTTAGCCAGAGGTTGCACGACATAGAATCGATCGATAATGGTGTCAACCAAATGAGTCATAGTGTAATTGTAATGTCATATTGTTTCTATCCTTCTATAAATAGGGGAGCATTAAATGTTGTGCACTAAAAATGTGTTCATGTTAATCCTAAAAGTTCTAATAGTATCGAAGATCCGTCAGGCGGCGGAAAGGCTGCCTGACGACCAAATGACTCCCACACAATTGAAGGGTTGACTGAAGGGTTGCGAGACGACCGGGAAATTTTGCACTTTTGGCCCACAGTCTCTTACAAATAGGGTGTCTATAGAATGCATTTGGTGTTTTTGCCTCCAGGTTTTTGGCCTTTAAGCTTTTGATTTCTGTAAAACCATATTTTATAGAGAGAACTCTCTCCCATTCTCTCTTGTAACATCTATTTTCATATATAAAATGGGTCACATAGTCCGAGAATACCATTAGTTCGCCCATACACGTGCAAGTTTTTGTGTGCTCTTTCCTTCTCTCTCTCTCTCTCTCTCTCTCTCTCTCTCCTCTTTGGTTTCTACTGCTCCAATTCTTGGGCGTGCCTTATATGACAAATTTGGATTCAACATCTTAAAAGGTACAATGAGCATGAAGTATGCTACCAACATGACGAGAAGTGATATTAACGAGGAGAAATCATTCTCAGAGACTTTCGTATCAAAGAGCACGCCAAGGAGTTCATGAAGCAACAAATCTGAAACCAAAAATCCATTTTCAGTGTCTTCTTAGAGCTTTGGCTAGGAGGGGTATTATAAAGTAGATGGTCAGCTCCTAACGTTCGAAACAAGCCGATGGATCATACATATGCAACGTTCAGTCAATTCCTCACTATTGACACCTTTTTTAGCGGATGAAGGGAGTATCATCTCAAAACTTATCTTGTGTTATGACATTTAAGTCTCTTTAATATTTTTCTTTGGTTTAATTGATACTTGCGGAACTCAAATCAAAGAAGCAACATTGATACTGACCCCAAAGAGGTCCGGTCGACAGAATATCCCACATCAGTCTCTCATCATCAACCTTGGTCTCTGAAGTTGAATAAAATAATGCTCTAGAGGTGGTTCCCTACCCAGCAACGACAAACTCCGTGAAGGGTATGATGCAAATCACACAACAGCAAGTCTTGACGCTTTCTTGCCCAGCAGCGACAAGCTTTGTGAAGGGTTTGGTCTGACCAAGGCGAAAATCCAACCAAGCATTCGAGACCTTGAAGAGTGTAAGACGTGAGCTAGACGACAATATCATTAAATAAGCCGACGACGATGCCACAAACAACTGATCGGTAGAAAATAGACGACTGACAAATGCCATTTACTTCCGATCAACTTCCTAACAAAAAAATTTGACGCACAATGCCATGCCTCAAAAAGCCATCTCAAAGCTTAATGTGGATAAAGCCCTGGAGGTGGTTCTCTACCCAACAATGAAAAGCTTCATGAAGGGTACGTCGCAAATCACCCCAGCAACAAGTCTCTTCATTTTCCCGACCAAGGCGATAGTCTGACTGAGGAAATGAGATAATAACATTGAGCTTTGATCAAGTAAAGTTAACCACACAAATAGATTGGTTTTTTCTTTTAGAGAGTAATGAAAGTGCATAAAAAAACTTGATAGTGAACATATCAATAAAACAAGAACAATAAGTTATTATCCCATTACGCGGGGTCAGCTACATGNCAAAGAAGCAACATTGATACTGGCCCCAAAGAGGTCCGGCCGGCAGAATAGCCCACATCACTCTCTCATCATCAACCTTGGTCTCTAAAGTTGAATAAAATAATGCTCTAGAGGTGGTTCCCTACCCAGCAGCGACAAACTCCGTGAAGGGTATGATGCAAATCACACAACAGCAAGTCTTGACGCTTTCTTGCCCAGCAGCGACAAGCTTTGCGAAGGGTTTGGTCCGACCAAGGCGACAATCCAACCAAGCATTCGAGACCTTGAAGAGTGTAAGACGTGAGCTAGACGACAATATTATTAAATAAGCCGACAGCGATGCCGCAAACAACTGATCGATAGAAAATAGACGACTGACAAACGCCATTAACTTCCGATCAACTTCCTAAAAAAAAAATTCGACGCACAATGCCATGCCTCAAAAAGCCATCTCAAAGCTTAATGTGGATAAAGCCCTGGAGGTGGTTCTCTACCCAACAATGAGAAGCTTCATGAAGGGTACGTCGCAAATCACCCCAGCAACAAGTCTCTTCATTTTCCCGACCAAGGCGACAGTTTGACTGAGGAAATGAGATAATAACATTGGGCTTTGATCAAGTAAAGTTAACCACACAAATAGATTGGTTTTTTATTTTAGAGAGCAATGAAAGTGCATAAAAAAAAACTTGATAGTGAACATATCAATAAAACAACAACAATAAGTTATTATCCCATTAAGTGGGGCCAGCTACATGGATCCTTTTTCCGCATTGCATCATATCGAATGTCATATTTTCGTTTAATTCTAATAGATTAAGATCAATTTTAATACAATATGCCCCCGACTCTCTAGTTCTACTTTTACCTTTCTTAACATAAGTCGAATCCAAAATATCTCTCATAACTGGATCATCAAATGGTCCAAATTTAATGTGACCAAACCATTTAAAATGACCGTTGGAGCTTCACCAACTCTATCACCGATATATGCATTTCACATTTTGTCTCTAAGTGTCAAGCCACTCATCCACCTAAGCATTCTCATCTCAGCAACACAACTTGATTTTTGTGCTTCTCTTTTAAAGGCCAACATTTTGTGCCATAGGGCATTGCAGTTCTCACAACCATCTTATAAAGTTTTATTTCAGTCTAAGTGGTACTTTTCTATCAGACAATAGGCCCTCCACTTCAATCAACCAAGTTGAATTCTACTATTAACATCCCCTTCTATATCACCTTAACTTTGAATAATAGACCTCAGATATCTAAAACATTCACACCATTTAATGATTTGATTACTCATAGTTACAAACCCCTACTATTAAAATTATATTCTATGTATTCAATTTTAGATCTACTGAAACAAAGGCCATTGGACTCAAATGTAGACATCCATATTTCAAGTTTTTCGTGAACTCTCTCTCTAGTCTTATCCACAAGAAGGATATCATTAGCGAAAAACATACAAGGTTCATCCTCCTGTAAATGTCTAGTCAAGAGCATCCATAACTAATGAAAAAAGATTTGGGCTTAAAGCTGATCCTTGATGTAATTCAACTAAAATAGGAAAATAATTGGTCAATTTTCCTTCTCTTTGAACACAAGAAATAACTCTAGTATACATATTTTTAATGACTTGAATATAAGTTATATCAACACCTGTTAACCTCAATTTTGGTTGAGGTTTAGTCTTTCCTCTTTAGAAGCCTAGGGTCTAGCCATAGGACTTTCCTGTTGACTATTCCTAGAAGACTAGAAAAGGAATCCCCATTATTAAAAATTCTAAACTCTTCTCTGCTCAACTTGAAATTCGACATATTAGTCATAACCTCTAGCACTTAGTAGGTGGGGTCAATATGGGAGAGCTCAAGGAGAGTCCCCATATGATTACTTGGCCTTAGGGTTAACCCACTGGTGGTGTGGTCTTGGTTGGTCTCACACACATATTTGCACATTACACTTCCACTTACAACCTTAAACCCAAACCTACTTCACTTTGGTCCGTTAACCCTTTGGGAGACTCATGTAGATGATCCCCTAGACCCATAGCCCTAGGCTAGGGTTTAGCTAAGACAAGTACGTGTAGGACCCAAAGTAGAGGATTTTATTGGTCCATGACTCAAGTA
>JXCR01112379.1:0-23139 GCA_002079205.1 Phalaenopsis hybrid cultivar | reverse complement strand
ACCTTCTTGGACTTATGGCCAAATCCAAACCAATTGAGCTTGGTATGGTCAAATGAGCCTTACCTTAACTCATCTTAGACTCTAGAGTTGAGTTTAGAACCAGCCACCAATACATGGTTAAGCTTGATATTTATCTCGTAGGTAAAATTTTTTTTATTTTTAAAGGGATAATGAGAGGGTTAAATCAAAGTACTTGTTATACCACATATCAATACCCTATGGTGCTATTTTTACTGCTCATTATAAGCTTTAAANTGCCTTGAGGGACTACTCACTTGCTCACCTGACCCCCTAAGCACCTCCTCTGCCCTGGCCAGTCACCCTAGTCGCCGGAGGAGCGAAAACGGAGAGCCACCTCTACCCGATCTAAACCCAAACTCACTCATCAAAATGGTCATTTTAGATTATTGTTCCTTAATCGAAATTTAGGATCAATAAAATGGAAAAATGAGTAATTTTGAACTTAATGAGCACTTTTGGATGATTGAAATATAATGAGTTAAAAGGTAGAAACCAATTTGCCATCTTTCCATAATATAAGTAAAATTATAATTTTCTAAATTATAAGGATTTGAAAGTTAATCAAAATCAAATGATTATGAAGTGATGAGCTTAGGCTAGGAGGATGATAGTTCACTTATTTTAAGCCCACAATTGATGATAATATGTTATTTTAATAAGGATATGTATCACATAAATTAAAGTTTTAATAATTGTACATTCTCCCATCGAGATTTTTAAGGGCTTCGTAGTGATCTAGGCTCGATATTTAAACTTATTTGATGGGATTTAGAAAACGGTAACATGATTGATGATAAAAAATTCTAAACACTACGAGCTCGACTTTAGTGGTGGGTACAAAATCTTTAATGACTCAAACTTGCTTTAGGGGCATTCACCTACTTAACTCTTAAATGAAATATAAATTGCTTAATTGTTACCCCGTCCTTGAGATGATGAAAATGTCAAAGTTCACCGAGTAACGGGGTAATTTTAACTTGACCACCTTGGATGATTAATGGAATAATATGATAAGTTCAAAATGAACTTGAAATATTTCAAGAGATCTTTAAAGCAGTTCAGGGTCATTCCCCAAATACTTTGGAATCTCATGGATATTTCGAATGATAAATTGAACTTGTTATATTTTATTCTAAAATCATTCACTAAGATCTTTCAAGATTCAATAGGTCGTAGTTTGGGTCTGTTAGATACACATTAATCTACAATTCCAATTTATTTAAATTTATGCAAAATTACATACATGTTGCGTTAATCTTTCTGCGGGAATACCGAGAAGATGACATGTACACTTTTATAGTGTTATTTAATGTCTGTCATTTTACTTCAATTTACCTTCACTTTAAAATATTATAACTGATTGGTTGTGCACTTTACTTTATTTGCAAAAAACCAAAACCATTTTAAAAAATTAATCAACATTTTCAAAAATCTAAAACAAATTATTTCAAATGTAACCATAAATCCTTTAAAATGTGACTATACATAAAACATTATTTTGAATTTACGGGAGTTTCTCAGAAGAGGTAACCCACAGTTGCTAACGAGATCTCCCCAGTTTAAATGAGTTTCATAACCCGTTTAAGCTAAGTAAGTTCAAAAGAAAATAATGATACTGTAATGAGGAAACCATAGGGTCTTAACCGATGTCGCTCTAATCAACTTTAACCCCCCATGATTGAAATTTAAACATGTCATTTAAACCTTTAAACCTTAGACTTTAGGACTGATACTTCGCAGAGGAACCTAAAACTAGCTTTGTGGGCAGCGTTCTACAATAACATGAGGATCTACAATAACACATCTTTCCTTAGAATTAAACAATCAGCCATAGGGTTTCGATGTTATCCCCTTAGTGCGACATAAATCCTCAACTTTTTCTTTAAGTCTTTGTATAACCCTGCAGTACAATTTAAGCCCTAACTAGCTTTAGGATTCCGACGTTGTCAGTCATCACAACCTGAACCCTCAGATATTCCAGACTTTTTGTGCGATCGTCTTGCATAAATGTAAGTCCTAATTAATAAAATTAACAGGATGAAAATATTTAAATAATTGTCTTCAAAATTGAAGCCGAACCATAGGATAGCATGGAAAGTCACCGAGGTTCTCTTCAGGATCCATGACATCTCATAACTTCTCTTCCTTTGGATTCCAAAGTAAAATATTTCATATTTGAGTCATTCTCCTTTCACAGCTCTTTGTCCAATCTTTTGAAAAGTACTATTTCTTTGAATTCTTGAAAACAATATCCCCTGATTTTTATTGAGAGTTTTCTTAGGTGACTTCGGTTATCTAAGATGTAATTATCTATAGGGGCTTGCTCTTATAAAAAAATTTAAGAACCCAGTTTAATATAAACTCTATTTAATTTTTCATATTAAATAGGAGAATTTGTCGGTCAACATAAAAAAATAGTTTTTTCTAGACTTAAACGGATGTCATAAATTCTTTAGTATATGTAATCGAGTCTCACTAATAAGTAGTGTGTTTACCCTTCAGGATAGATGCATTACTTGCGGTGTTAGATATTTATTTAAACTACTGAGGATATGAAATCCGTTTGGTCTCGTATTTTCAAAATACTAATCTTCCCAAATTATATATATACATATCAAATTAAATCAGGTGTCGGGATATCCATTCCGGCGACCGACAATTACCAACTTTTAAACGACCGACAACACCTTTTTAAACGACCGACAACACTTTTGTTCTCCAAAACTAGGTACCTTACTGTAATCTTTTTCTAAATCAATACAAATAATATGTAGATTCTTCTTATTCTCTATTTACTCATCTATCAAAACTCTCAATATATCTATTGCTTCAATAGTAGAACTGGTCGGCATAAAACCAAATTATTTATGAGAAATCTTTGTATCATGTTATAATTTATGTTCAATTACTCACCCATAATTTTGAAGTATGACACATCAACTTAATTTCTCTATAATTTGCACACTCTTCTGTGTCCCCCCTATTCTTAAAAAATGCGACCAAAATACTCTTCCTCCACTCCTCAGGCATTTTTAATTTTTAAAATAATACTAAAGAGTTTAGTAAGCCAATAAACTTCTAAGTCTCCTAAATATATTCATACTTCGATTGGGATTTCATCTGTTCCCACTGATTTTCTACCTTTGATTTTCTTTAAAGCCTCTACAATTTTTTTACTAATGCGGTAGTAAAAATAAAATGTTTTATTATTAATAATAANATTTCATCTGTTCCCACTGATTTTCTACCTTTGATTTTCTTTAAAGCCTCTACAATTTTTTTACTAATGCGGAAGTAAAAGAAAAATGTTTTATTATTATTAATACTATTAAGATTACTATGCTCTACCATATTTTTAGAAACTTCATTAGAAGACAAAATAATGATGCCTCTCTCAAATAAAAATTGATATGAAATTTTATAAGAAACTAGAGGGCAAAAAATATAAATAATGTTAGGATGAGTTTTAAATTCAAAATCATCTCTATTAATCTAAATCTATTTTCTAGTTGTCCATATTAACTTTTAATTTCTTATCTAGAGGATACTTTACTTTTTGCTGATTAAACGGCTCAGAGCGGACNAAATAATGTTAGGATGAGTTTTAAATTCAAAATCATCTCTATTAATCTAAATCTATTTTCTAGTTGTCCATACTAACTTTTAATTTCTTACCTAGAGGATACTTTACTTTTTGCTGATTAAACGGTTCAGAGCGGAGCATGTGTCACCAAATAAGTGTCTATGATAATAAAGAAAGATATCCAACGATCAATTGAACTGGAGGCTGAAAAATGGTCAGGTGACCCGACCCAAAGGTCGACATTATTAGAGGCAGAAGATTGGCTGAACGATCAACCCAAGCGATGGTCAAACCAGAAGCCAAATATCGTTCGAGTAGCCAAACTGGGAAAAAAATGACCAATAGATCAGTCAAATCGGAGGTTGATTGACTTAGATCATTCAAGTGAAAATTGGTCAGCAGAGGTTGCACGACATAGAACTGATTGATAATGTGGTCAACCAAAAGATTCAAAAGTGTAATTGTAATGCCATATGTTCCTATCCTTCTATAAATAGAGGAGCATTAAATGTTGTACACTAAAAATGTGTTCATGTTAATCCTAAAGAGTTCTAATAGTACCGAAGATCCGCTAGACGGCAAAAAGGCTGTTAGACGACCAAAAGGCTCTCAGACAATTGAAGGGTTGTGAAACGACTNCGATATCTTTGAAATGTCCTTACCATTTGAACTTCTTGAAGGTAATTTTTCTTGACTTTTATCGAGAGTATTTTTAAATAACTTTCGTTATCTATGAAGTAATTAACTATAGAGGCTTGCCCTTATAGGTAGCTTTTCCCGAATCCAGCATAATATAAACCTTATTTAATTCCTTATATTAAATAGGGGAAATTTTCGGCCAATACATTTATAAACCCTATTTAATTCCTTATATTAAATAGGGGAATTTTGTCGGCCAATACATTGGTTTCAATAGGGGAATTTGTCGGCCAATACATTGGTTTAACAGACCAAACGGATGTCATAACTTTCTTCATTTATTGATCGAGCCTCACCCTCAATTCTTGTGTTTATCCTTCGAGATAGATACAAAATTTGAGGTAAGGCTCTTTCATCTAAACTATGAAAATATCGAGCCTCACCCTCAACTCTTGTGTTCATCCTTCGGGATAGATACAGGATTTGAGGTAAAACGCTCTTTCATCTAAACTATAAAAATTATGGGGTCAGTTTGACTTCATCTTTTTCAAAATCAAAATTTAAAAAGAAAAAGAAAATGTCTTTCCGAAGCGGGCAACGGGATTTCAATTCCGATGACCGACAGCTTCTTACGGGCAAACCCCACACCAAAAATAGTGCCGACAGTCTCCTAAATATTTTCATATTTCAATTGGGATATCATCAACTCCCACTGATTTTCTACCTTCGATTTTCTTTAAAGCCTCTATTATTTTTTTACTAATGCGGTGGTAAAAATAAAATATTTTATTAATAATAATAATATTAAGATTACTATGGTCTACCATATTTTTAGAAACTTCATTAGAAGACAAAATAATGATGCCTCTCTCAAATAAAAAATCAATATGAAATTTAATAAGAAACTAGAGGGCAAAAAATATAAATAATGTTAGGATGAGTTTTAAATTCAAAATCATCTCTGTTAATCTAAATCTATTTTCTAGTTGTCCATACTAACTGTTAATTTCTTATCTAAAGGATACTTTTCTTTTTGCTGATAAAACGGCTCAGAGCGGAGCACGTGTCACCAAATAAGTGTCTATGATAATAAAGAAAGATATACAACTATCAATTGAACTGGAGGCCGAAAATTGGTCAGGTGACCCGACCCAAAGGTCAACATAATTAGAGGCAGAAGATTGGTTGAACGATCGACCCAAGCAATGGTCAAACCAGAAACCAGATATCGTTTGAGTTGCCAAACTGGGGAAAAATGACCAACAGATCAGTCAAATCGGAAGTTGATCGACTTAGTTCGCTCAAGTGAAAATTGGTCAGCGAGAGGTTGCATGACATAGAACTGATTGATAATGTGGTCAACCAAAAGATTCAAAAGTGTAATTGTAATGTCATATGTTCCTATCCTTTTATAAATAGAGGAGCATTATATGTTGTACACTAAAAATGTGTTCATGTTAATCCTAAAGAGTTCTAATAGTATCGAAGATCCTCTAGACGGCGAAAAGGCTGCCAGACGACCAAAAGGCTCTCAGACAAATGAAGGGTTGTGAGACGACCGTAGGATTTCCAAATGACCGAAGGACTTCCAGCATGAAATTTTGCACTTTTGGTTCACAATCTCTTATAAATAGGGTGTCGATAACATGTATTTGGGGTTCTTTCCTCCAGGATTTTGGGCTTCAGGCTTTTAGCTCTCTGTAGTCCCACTTTTTGTAGAGAGAACTCTCCCCCTTCTCTGNTTTTGCACTTTTGGTCCACAATCTCTTATAAATAGGGTGTCTATAACATGTATTTGGGGTTTTTGCCTCCAGTATTTTGGGCTTCAGGCTTTTAACTCTCTGTAGTCCCACTTTTTGTAGAGAGAACTCTTCCCCCTCTCTCTTGTAACATCTATTTTTCATATATAAAATGGGTCATAGAGTCCGAGTATACCCTAGTTTGCCCATACGTGTGCAAGCCTGTGTGTGCTCTTACCTTCACCTTCTCCCTCTTCTCTCTCTCTCTCTCTCTCTCTCTCTCTATCTCCTCTTTGGTTTCTATCCCTCCAATCTTTGGTTGTGTCTCACATGACAAATTTGGATTCAACATCCTAAAATGTGCGATAAGCATGAAGTATGCTACCAACAAGAAGAGAAGTGATACTAACGAGGATAAATATATCTCAAAGACACTCATAACAAGGAGCAAGGAGTTCATGTAGCAACAAACTGGAAGCCGAAAATCCATTTTCAGTGTCTTTCTAGAGCTTTGGCTTTGAGGGGTACCACAAAGTTGATGGTCAGCTCTTAACGGTCGAAACAAGCCGATGGATCATACCTATGCAACGTTCGGTCAATTCCTCACAGTTGACACCTTTTTTAGTGGATAGAGTATCATCTCAAAACTTATCTTGTGTTATGACATTTAAGTCTCTTTAATATTGTTCTCAGGTTTAATTTATACTTGCGGAACTCAAATCAAAGAAGCAACATCGATAGGGACCACAAAGTGGTTTGGTCGTCAGACTAGCCCACAAGTCTTGACGCTTCCTTGCCCAAATGCGATAAGCTTTGCAAAGGGTGTGGTCCGATCGAGGCGACAATCCAACCAAGCATTTGAGGCCTTGAAGAGTGTAAGACGTGAGCTATTCGAAAATATCATAAAATAAGCCAACAGTGACACCACAGACAACTGATCGGTAGATTATAATAGACGACTGGCAATGATGTCATTGACTTCAAATCAACTTCCTAACAAAAAATTCGACCCACAAGGCCATGCCTCAAAAAACCATCTCAAAGCTCAGTGTGGATAAAGCCCTGGAGGTGGTTCTCTACCCAGCAACGACAAGCTCTACGAAGGGTATGTCGCAAATCACCGCAGCAATGAGTCTCTTAATTTTCTCGACCAAGGAGTCAATCTGACTGAGGAAATGAGGCAGGTAGTATGAGACCTGCGTTGAGCTTGACATATCAAAAAAACAATTGTGACAANTCTCAAAGCTCAGTGTGGATAAAGCCCTGGAGGTGGTTCTCTACCCAGCAACGACAAGCTCTACGAAGGGTACGTTGCAAATCACCGAAGCAATGAGTACCAAGGCGTCAATCTGACTGAGGAAATGAGACAGGTAGTATGAGACCTGCGTTGACCTTGACATATCAAAAAAACAATTGTGACAGTTCCAAGGGTCCGAGTCAACAACAAATACCAACATTCATCATCAAGAAACTATTGCATGAATAAAATGTGGTAAAGGTAAAAATAATAGAGAGAAGCAAAGGTATGCAAAGAACGACCAAGAAGCTTTATTCATTTTTAAATATAAAAATATACAAGTCGTTTTTATATAAATAATTTCATTTAGACAAAATTATCTTTACAAAAGTTTTTCCCAAAAAATTTCTATGTTTCAAATGATTGATTGAAGCACCACCCATCTTCTTTGGCATCCAAGTAGTCTCGAGGAGACCACCTCGGAGTTGGCAAGACAGAGTGCTAAAAGATACCAAAACTGAAGAAGTATCTTAGTAACTTTAAAAATATGATCATGTTTTTTTCCTTAAAAATTTCTTTTATTTTTGCCACAATATTGTCTTTAAGAAGAGAATTGGTGAACTTAAAAGACCTTCATATCTTGTAACACCAGTATTAAAGCAGAGGCAAGCATGGAAATTTTCACCTTTGGCCCTCTATCTCCTATAAATAGAGGGNTTTACACAAAATTATCTTTACAAAAGTTTTTCCCAAAAAATTTCTATGTTTCAAATGATTGATTGAAGCACCGCCCATCTTCTGTGGCATCCAAGTAGTCTCGAGGAGACCACCTCGGAGTTGGCAAGACAGAGTGTAAAAAGATACCAAAATTGAAGAAGTATCTTAGTAACTTTAAAAATATGATCATGTTTTTTTTCCTTAAAAAATTCTTTTATTTTTGCCGCAATATTGTCTTTAAGAAGAGAATTGGTGAACTTAATATGTACACTAAATGTAGGATATGTAAAAAGACCATCATACCTTGTAACACCAGTATTAAAGCAGAGGCAAGCATGAAAATTTTCACCTTCGGCCCTCTATCTCCTATAAATAGAGCATCCATATTATATATTAGGGGCTTTTAACTTTTCAGGCTTTTGGCCTTTATGCTTTTGATTCTCTGTATGCCCATACTATATGGGAAGAACTCTTTCATTTTCTCTCTTGTAACCTCTTTTTCGTATATAAAATGGGTTATAGAACCTGATAATACCTCAGTCTGCCATTACGGTGCAAGTCTCTGCGTCCTTTTTCCTTCTCTTTCTCCCTCTTTTTCTCTATCTTTCTCTCCTCTGTAGTTCCTACTGCTTTGATTGTTAGGCATACTTCATACAATAAATTTTGATTCAACAAACGTAATACATCTTGAAATCATATACAAAAATACTTGATTCGTCGCATCTCTTTATATGTTACTCTCCTCACTACTCTATTCATTAGGTGTGATACACGGATAAATTTCGGTCAACACTATTCATTCAATTTGGATTTTTTTTTTTTGATATTATATGCTCCTTCATGGGAAATTTACAAACATACCTTACAAATCTTATGTATTTGTATACCTAACACTTAAATTTTGATATTTACACTGTTGTCATAAACTTATGCACTATAATATACACTTCACTTCTAAAAAGATAATATTGGTGATATTTTTGATTTGATATTAATGATTTGAGTGGTATGTACCTAATTATAAATATTTCGGTGATGGATGTAAATATATAAAATTAATGTGATTTGTATGTAAATGCCCCATATGTATATTACAGAGATATATATTTGTAGGTTGGTGATTTTTAAATATATTTTTTTTTTCATGCGGAAAAAATTACCCATCTAATCCAACAGATGTTTATTATTTCATCGGGCCTTCAATAGAGCTAATAAATCACAGAATTCTCCCAGCAGTTTCTTTCATTGAACTTCCGACATCTGCTAGGCTCGGGTTATATATTGTGTTCGCACTGAAATCTGTACGCATCTTCATGTGCCGTAGGTTCCCTATTCAACGCATCCCGTGAGCCAATCATATCCTGATTTCAGAGTGGGCAATTATTATAAATATTTACAACTATGCCCACATGGGGCGGTGACCCATGCAGATATAGCGTCTTGTCAGTGGGCCACACATTGCGTGCGGTTTCCCTCACCTTGGTCGCAAAACTCGGCTTCTTATTTAACCTTCAAACGAAATTAGTTCATCATATGCACGTGATTTTTTTTTCAGAGGACACTTAGGGTCCGTTTGGGATAATTTATTTAGTGCGGTAGAATTTTGAAAACGCACTTAATCTATTTGTGTAAATTACATTTTGACAGCTTATGTGTTTTCAAAACGCTGTGAACAACGTTTTCACACCGCACCTATTTAGGTGTGGTGGCGGCTTTCTAGTTGCGGTTAGACTTTTCCAAAAAAATAAAAATTTGTAATAGTCAACGCACCTAACTTATCAGTAGATTATTTTTAACAGCTTACCAGCATATTATTCAATAAGTTGCAGCTGCCTCAAACAAACTCTTAAGTTCCGTTCGTTTAGTCGAAATTATTCTATCGTAGTCACTTTATCACTATTTTAGAAATCAGATCATGATACTTGGTCCAGAAGTTGCTTGAAATGAAGCCTTAATTTTATNGATTCGTCGCATCTCTTTATATGTTACTCTCCTCACTACTCTATTCATTAGGTGTGATACACGGATAAATTTGGGTCAACACTAATCATTCAATTTGGATTTTTTTTTTGATATTATAGATGCTCCTTCATGGGAAATTTACAAACATACCTTACAAATCTTATGTATTTGTATACCTAACACTTAAAGTTTGATATTTACACTGTTGTCATAAACTTATGCACTATAATATACACTTCACTTCTAAGAAGATAATATTGGTGATATTTTTGATTTGATATTAATGATTTGAGTGGTATGTACCTGATTATAAATATTTCGGTGATGGATGTAAATATATAAAACTAATGTGATTTGTATGTAAATGCCCCATATGTATATTACAGAGATATATATTTGTAGGATGGTGATTTTTAAATATAATTTTTTTTTTCATGCGGAAAAAATTACCCATCTAATCCAACAGATGTTTATTATTTCATCGGGCCTTCAATAGAGCTAATAAATCACAGAATTCTCCCAGCAGTTTCTTTCATTGAACTTCCGACATCTGCTAGGCTCGGGTTATATATTGTGTTCGCACTGAAATCTGTACGCATCTTCATGTGACGTAGGTTCCCTATTCAACGCATCCCGTCCGCCAGTTATATCCTGGTTTCAGAGCGGACAATTATTATAAATATTTACAACTATGTCCACATGGGGCGGTGACCCATGCAGATATAGCGCCTTCTCCGTGGGCCACACATTGCGTGCGGTTTCCCTCGGCTTGGTCGCAAAACTCGGCTTCTTATTTAAATAACTGGGCAGGAAACTCCTTCAAACGAAATTAGTTCATCATATGCACGTGATTTTTTTTTAAGAGGGCACTTAGGGTCCGTTTGGGATAATTTATTTAGTGCGGTAGAATTTTGAAAACACACTTAATCTATGTGTAAATTACATTTTGACAGCTTATGTGTTTTCAAAACGCTGAAAACAACGTTTTCACACCGCACCTATTTAGGTGTGGTGGCGGCTTTCTAACTGCGGTCAGACTTTTCCAAAAAAATAAAAATTTGTAATAGTCAACGCACCTAGCTTATCAGTAGATTATTTTTAACAGCTTACCAACATATTATTCAATAAGCTGCAGCTGCCTCAAACAAACCCTTAAATTCCGTTCGTTTAGTCGAAATTATTCTATCGTAGTCACTTCATCGCTATTTTAGAAATCAAATCATGATACTTGTTCCAGAAGTTCCTTGAAATGAAGCTTTAATTTTATGTAAATGTTCCAAAATTAAATTTTTAATGCATATATTTGTGATGCCAAATATTTATAAATATAAATATTAAATTTTCTGTTTAAATGTGTAGATATTTAAGAATTGATTGATATGCATGTAAATTTCTCTTTTTTTTTCTCATATTTTTTGCTAAATATTTCTCTTAATTCATTCGTGATATGTTATATTATTAACATATATACCTCATAGAAATACGAGTATTATCAGATTTAATTTGTTTGTTGGTCAAGATTCAAGTCTTGAACATTATTCTTATTTTCCGACTTAGATCACTTTCAATTTAGTGCATTATGACATTTGTCTGGAATATTATACTTGTGCAGGTCAGACACGTAAACTTGATGTCAAATACCATATATTAACTCGTGATATTGCATACCTATCATATATTTTTTATATATTTAAATATTTAGCACTTAAACTTTCGTGTGCATGTACATGGTNTTTATGTAAATGTTCCGAAATTAAATTTTTAATGCATATACTTGTGATGCCAAAATTTTATAAATATAAATATTAAATTTTATGTTTAAATGTGTAGATATTTAAGAATCATTGATATGCATGTAAATTTCTCTTTTTTTTCCTCATATTTTTTGGTAAAGATTTCTCTTAATTCATTTGTGATATGTTATATTATTAACATACATAACTCATAGAAATACCAGTGTTATCAGATTTAATTTGTTTGTTGGTCAAGATTCAAGTCTTGAACATTATTCTTATTTTCCGACTTAGATCACTTTCAATTTAGTGCATTATGACATTTGTCTGGAATATTATACTTGTGCAGGTCAGACACGTAAACTTGATGTCAAATACCATATATTAACTTGTCATATCGCATAACTATCATATATTTTTTACATATTTAAATATTTAGCACTTAAACTTTCGTGCGCATGTACATGCAGGGTGAAGCTTGAAATTCTTTTTAGTGAAGGCACAAACTATTTTTCAGTGGTCATAGCTAGTTGGATTGGCAATTTTAATAGAGAAAGGTGAATAAATATAATATAAATTTTTATTATTGTTTTGTTTAGAANGTGGTCATAGCTAGTTGGATTGGCAATTTTAATAGAGAAAGGTGAATAAATATAATATAAATTTTTATTATTTTTTTGTTTAGAATATCTTAAAAATTATTAAATTAGATGATTACATATTTGTTAATTCATTTTGTAGAAACTTCAAAAACAATAAAATATAGAAAATTATATTAATTCTTATCTCATAATAGCGCCGAAAATNCAATCAAATATAGAAAATTATATTAAATATCCTGATTAATTCTTATCTTATAATAGCGCCGAAAAGATATTATCATNTATCTTAAAAATTATTAAATTAGATGATTATATATTTATTAATTCATTTTGTAAAAACTTCAAAAACAATCAAATATAGAAAATTATATTAAATATCCTGATTAATTCTTATCTTATAATAGCGCCGAAAAGATATTAGCATATGATTAAAATGTGTTATAAAATTCATCAGATAGACATCCAATAATATTCAAGAAAATGTAATATAAATATTAGAAACTTATACTCAAGATAATAGAGAAAAGGGTGTCCTTTTATACTCCTCAATATTATTTTAATTAACATTTAACTTAATGCTTAAATTTTCATCCACAATTTTTAAATTCTTATATATATATATATGTTAAGAATTCGAGCACCACACCCTATAATCGGGAGTAATCAAACCCCAGACTAAAGGGGGCTTACAACTGACAAGCAGANTAAGGTCATATGTAAGTAAAAATTAAAGTTTTGTTGTTAGATATATAAATGCATTTGAATTGAGTGACATGTACCATCATTTTTTAACCTTCTTGCAGTACAGTGGGCCATTAGAGTTGGGATGGAAAAAACTTGATGCGACATACAAAGACTACAACACTTCGATTTCTCTCCTTTTGCTCCACTCTTACTCGAAACCATTGCAGATAGTAGAGCTCGTCTTTCTCCCTCTTACACTTTCCTGCCTTCGCACACTTCAACATTTTTAAATCCCATAAATTCATCTTCTAACGAGATTTACAAAATCTTGGACTTGATGCAAAAGAAAGGAAAAATATGTTGAGGTGTGGAGCTCAGAAGAGCACCCATAACCGCAAGGAAGCTAGACAAGTTGTAAGGGTTTTTTGGGCTTGTCGCACCCGCTCTTAAACAGTGTGCCGAACATGCAGATAGATAACACATCATTTCCACACCCACGCTTGCAGATAGATTGCACAGTGCACCCACACCCACGTTGGAGATAGAGGGTGTGGCGCCCTCGTGTCTGCATAAAGGTTTGTAACTCCATCGCGCAGCTATTCGGGCACCCATGCTCTCGGTGATAGAGAGTTCAACGCCCACACACCTAGGAGGGGCGCTGGCGAGCCAACTGCTATGGGCTCTCCAATTTGATTTAAAGCATTCATTTTCAACGATGAAGTTGTTGATCTCGAACGTGTAATTCTTTTGACAAAGCTCTTGTGAAAACGAGAGGTGTCTGCGGGGAGAATTTCAATGCGCTCTTCTCTTATAAGATATAGAGGAAGAGTTTGGAGCGAATTTTTGTTTGTTCCATCAATTGTAGAAAGATATATGTGAGTATTATGTATATTATTGAATCGTACAACTGAAATTTCTTCGTGATGTGGCTTTGTAGTTATTTATCATTCCCGATTTTTTTCACATTAAATCTCGATTGTGTTTCCATTCAAATTTTTTGTTCTGATTTTCTTGAATCAGTGTGATTTTATTCCACGGTGTAGTTTTGATTCCTAATTGGATCAAAAGCCCTAGTATTAGTATAAGATTTACATCGCCAATAAAGTGATACTTGAGCTAATTATTTGATTTGAGTTAGAGCAATGACAAACGAAAGTTCAATGCGAAGAATTTTATGTTTTAGAGGATGCAAGTGGAGGATTTGTTGTACCAGAAAAAAAAAATTGTGTTTGACTCTACAATGTATCTCCAAGAAGCTTAACTCTATGACTACGTAGGAATCAAAGGTGTTGGATCGATCAACATTATGTTTGATGTAATTATCACTTTCTTCATCTATTGTGTTCAATATAGCGAATGAGAAAACCACGGTGTATCTCATGACAGACACCGATAAAGATATATGAAAATTATCTAGCTTCAAATGAAGATTTTCTTATGAAAAGATTATTCAACATGAGGATGGAGGAAGGTAGTTTAGTGGCAGAATATCTGAGCAATTTCAATACTTTAGCACACCAGTTGTATGTTGTAGAGATTGTTTATTGATGATGTCAGGGCACTGTTTGTACTATCTTTAGTTTGGATGGTTGAGATGGTTTAGTCATGGTAGTGAGTAACTCTTTTTGGAATACGAAGTTGAACCTCGATGGCATTGTGGGGAGAAGTTCATCGAAAGTCAGTGAATCACGTATTTTTAGGTTCTGCATTGAATGCAAAAAATAGAGGAAGGATTCTAAACATGAATTCAGACAACAACAATTTAAAGTTCATGAAAAAGATTCTATGTCAAGCAGAGGAAATAACATACATGAATATTGAATTACAGAAAGAAATGACAAATTCGAAGGACTATAATGTTCCAAGAAAAGCTGGTGGTAGAGGACATGAAAGAAATCTCTCTATTAATATATTTGCTGGAAAAATTCAAGGCTACTCCTTGGTGTTATCCTTAATCAACGATGAATCTTAAGCAATAAATTCAAAAGCCTCTTTTCATTATGCCCCCAATGATATGGTATTTAAAAAGCACACTCAAAGTGATCTAGAAAAGATTTATCTAGGAACAACAATGTCTGCAATATCATAAGAAGGAGTGATGTGGATATCAAGTTGCCAAATATGACAATTTAGAAGCTTATTGAAGTCTGAAGAGAGATCTCATCTCAATGCGAAAGCTGAAAAAGTTATGTGATTAGGGGCAATGGTGATGGCAAAGAGCAAGATTGAAGATATTCTTTACTTAATCAATGATTTTTTGGATTTCATTGATGTGACTAGAATCAAGATGAATGCAGATCTATGACACTGTAGGCTTAGCTATATGAGTGAGAAATGTACAAAGTCCAAAATTTTATAAAATAAACTTCAGGATTTGAAATCAATAAATCTGGATTTATGTGAAGGTTGTATATATGAGAAGTGGAAGAACACTTTTTCCTTTAAAAGTGGGTCAATGGTAAAGTTGAATAAATTGGAGTTAGTTAATACTGATGTACGGGATTGTACTCTAGTTTAGTCCATTGAAGTGTCATTTTACTTTATTGTGTTTATTGATGACCAAACTTGAATGATATTGGAATGCTTCTTAACACAAAAATCTAATGTATTTGTAGTGTTCAAGAAGTAGAAGGCTATGGTAGAAATTGAGAATGGCTTGAAGCTAAAGTGTGCCAGATCAGATAATAGAGACAAATATCATGTTCAGAAGTTCAGAAAGGTTTGTGTTAAAGAAAGAATCAGGCTTGGGTTCACTATCCCAAAGACACCACAACAAAATGATGTGGCTGAGCACATGAATAGAATAATCACGAAGCATGCTAAGAGCATGAGATTGCATATAGGTTTTATTGGCGTCAATTTTCGATGTCAAGTGTGTAGGATGTCCACTTAAATTATATGAGATTACTTTTTATTCATACATAGCCTCTCATAGCTCAAGACATCTTTTGAGGCATGCTAATACGTGTTTTCAGCTTGAAACTTGGGTTGGTGTTGATTCAACTTTACTCGAGAGAGATTAATGCTGAGTGACATCAATTTTAATATGGGACACGTCTGTTGTTCATTCTAATGTATAAGATTATTTCCCATCCATTAGGAGCCTTCCGTGGTCAAAGGTAGTCATAGAACCCTCCAACTTGCGTTTTGGAGAAAATCAGAGTTTAGGCTGAGGCACTCCTGTGATGGTCTGGGACGTTCGTTCATATCATAATTTATGATATAAAACCTCTAAAATGTTCATGTTTAATTTACGGGGCTGTATTTTAAGTGAAAAAAGGTTTACTGTAGCATATGAATCCATAACCCCCCTCCCCAACGCGTGTTAACACGCAAAATCAGGGTTTGGCTCGATTCAGTCATGCCTGAAAATGCTCATCATTGAGTCTTCAGCAAGTTTGAGAGCTAAGGGTGCTGTGAGGAAGAGTTCTTTGGCGAGAAACTCTTTCCTTATGCTTTGTTCACTCATCTTTTGTCCATTGCCTCTTCCTCTTCTTCTTCTACTACTTTCTCCTCTCCACCATAACTTGTGGTGAGTGTGAGTGAGCATAGTGAGGGTTTTTCACTGAAGCAAAAAGAAAGATATCTTCCTCTTCGTAAATGGGAGAACAAGGAGAATAAAAAATGAACACTCCTCCAACTACCATATATTCGAGAACTCTCTTAAACCTTGGTTTTTCTCATTTCCTTAGCAAAGCCTTATGTTTTTATGTTAGACAGCTAAGCTAGTTGTTCTTAGAGATGGCCATTATAAGATTTATCTTTTTAATCTCTATGCTTCCCTAAGTTTGCTCCCCTATACCGTAGCTTTTAACCTTTTTAAAACATGGTTGTACAAATCCTGTTATTTTCATTGGCTGTTTCATCTTGATGGAAAGGTTGAACTATTTTGTAGCCTATAAAATGAAAAAACCTTTGATTATTCATTTCCTAGACTATGAAGAGTTTTTCCTAAGAAAAAATCATCATCTCTCTACCAAACAAATAGAGGCGGGCATATGGTTAGCACGACTATGTTAGTTACCTACGTTTTAATCATATGTTTGTGTACTTCTCTGTTGGCATCAATTTTTGGTGTAATGTAGAGTGTTCAATTGAATGACTTGGGACTATTTAATATTTGTTCATAGAATTACATAGCTCAAGACATCCATCTGAAACTCTTGGTATGCTTTTGGGGCACAAAATCATGGTTCACGATGATTCAACCTTGCCTGGGAGAACTATATTTGGATAGCATCAGATATGATTCAAGGCATATTTGATGTCCATTTTTGTTTTTAAAGACCATAATCCATCCATTTGGAATTTTCTGTGGTCAAAGGAATCCATCAAGGCTTCCTATGGGCTTTTCCGGGAAGATTAGGGTTTAGAACGCCTTACACGCGCGGTAATTCTGTGTGCTCATCGGCACTGAAATCTTCGATATACTGTCCATAAAAGTACATATCTTTGAGGTTATGGGAATTTAATTTATTTATACACATTTTACTTTTACAGATTGAAAAACAAATTTGTCAAACATTTCTGGTGAAAACTAGGGTATGACGCGTAGTTTCCAGACCAATTTTTGCTCTATTTTTTCTTTGGATTCTCAATTGGCACACCTCTCTATGAAGCCAAAAGTGCATATATGCCTTGGATTTGGTGAGATGTGCATGAGGAGGATGAAAAGCTGCTATGATGGCTTCTTTTAGAAGGTTCTGGGAGAGTGGAGCATCCCATTTTTGAGCTAGGAGGGGGGGAGGAGGGAAATCTGAGCATCTTGGCCTTTTGGCTTCCCCTTGCCTTCTTCTAGAGAAGATTCTTCAACATTAGTTTTTTGTGGTTTGCGATCTTCTTCCTTTGAGAGTTAGAACTTCCTCTTCCTTGGAGCATCTTCTTCCTTAAAGACAGACGCTCTTTCTTGGAGGCTTTGAGGCAAAGTGCTTGAGAGAAGGGGTTTACTTCCTACAAATTACTTCTTCGTCTTCTTCCTCCTCTTCTTCACTTTCAATAAAAAAATCTCTTCCTTATTTTTGGTTCTTTTTAAAGGAACTCGGAGTTGCCATCTTATCTATTTATAGGTCAGTATTGTATAATTCTCTTTTCCAAATAAATCTTCCTCTTAGATCATATGAATGATATGTAAAAGAGAGGAATTGAAAAGTACGGGATATACGATGAAAATAGACAAATAAATTTTAAAAAGAAATATGGAAGCCTTATGTATAGATAATTCTCGTGTGATAGGTGAAGAGTATGCAACTGAACAATGTCAAACTGAAATACCTCGATATATGATGCACCAAAAATATATGCATTTTTATACCTATATTTTATACTCATTTTTGGTGATATTACACTTTAAAGAAAGATATTTCTCATGTTTTATTGCAGGTTGATAATTTTTAGCACTTTGAGCAAAAAATGAAGCAAAAAGGATGAAATTTCGGGTCAAAGTAGCATTTTGGAGAGAAATACTCAGCTCTGACGGCGCCAGCATGGAGGTAGATGATGCCATTTGACATAGAGCACAAATTTAATTTGGGCTACGGGCTCCGACAACACCATCGTGGTCGCCGACAACGCTGAAGTCGATGCAGGGCAAAAATCTAGAAGATTTGATGAATTTGTACGTTTTTTGAAGACTTATTTGACACACCTCTTGGAAAATCAACATTATGCTCTATTTAGAGCAAAAATTAATCAGAAAAAGGAGTCCTCTAGTGTGTCATTGAGTTTCCTTTTGTGTTCCATTGTGTGTATTGTGTAGTGTGGTGAGTCTAAGTGTGATTTCTCCTAAGAGTTGTTAGAGAGGGATTGAAATGAGAGTTTCTTCTTCCTTACATTTTCGAAGAGAGAATCAAGAGTTGTAAAGAGAGAAAGAGTCCAAGAGGAGCTACAAAGGAATTGCTTTGAGAAAGAGTTAAAGATAAGCGGTGTTTGTTTATTATTATTGTATAAACTTTCTTTTATTTATGAAATTCAAAATTGTCATATCTTTCTCATAAGGTCTGAGTCGTTTTCATTTTCTTTCTCCCTGCTCTGAGATATGGTGAAATGAATAGATAATTTGGATGTGTCAATTTTAAAATATAAAATAAATTGTGATGAATTTTTCACTCCTTTTTCAATTTACTTTTCGATTTGGCCAATCAAAATGTTAACATCTATTTTAAAACATACTATCTGGGAAATGGAGTATGAGTTTCACAATAAAGTGAGAATCACATTCGATTCCATGAAGGAGTGTTTCGTTCATGGAATTAAGTGCAAATAAATAAAGAAATTTATATTACTGGGCGAAGAATTGGAGATTCTAGGGAGACACACCAAAATCCCCAATTTGGTCTTAGTGTTTAAGAACTAAAGCGAGAGTTAGCCTTCAGGGGAAAGGAAGTGGGAGCTATGGAGTGAGAGCCAGTATCCTCCTAGCCTAACCACAGATTCAGAGACTAAACCTAAGATTAACTAATGATTCTCCATAACACTTGACTGAGAGTAGAGAGTTAAAATTGCTCCTATTTCGCATAAGTTAAATTAAAACCATTTATCTCTCTCATTTAACCAAAAACTAATTGTAATCGGAAAGATGCTTTCTCATATTTGATAACTTCGTCGCAAAAATATAGTTTGGTAGTTATTGCTTAGCTTTCCTTTACAGTTTTGCTTGTAGTTGGTAATTTAGTTCTGTTAGCATCCTAAACATTTGAAATTTAGTGTATTAGATTTTCTTTATCATTGTTAATTTCCTGATTTAAATTTTCATTATGAATTTACACCTTCCTCGTAGGATCGATATTTGAGGCTTAATCAGAAAGTTCTGTATTACTTAATAACGATATGTATACTTGCGTAGAATCCCAACATAAATTGCTTCAATTTCTTATTCATAAATAACCAATCAAGTTTTTGGCATTATTGCGTCATTGCAAAGCGGAGTCAACTTTATTAATTTTTCACATTTATAATTTTGGGATCAATATACAATATCTACGAAGAAAATCCCTTCATAAACAACCCATAACTAGAGATCCAAAATAAACATTCTTGTTTTGTGGTCAAGAGCACTCCCAAAGGAGGTTAACTTTTGGAGGAAGACTTACTTGAAGATGCTTGGAGTGACAAGGTGGTAAAGTTATCTCATTTTAAAATATTTGGGTTATCTGCATATGCATATGTTGATGTTGTACTCAAAAGTAAACTGGACTCAAAATCTGTGAAGCGCATCTATATTGGATTTGACTTAGTTTAGTTTGGGGACAAGTTTTGGGAATATCAGAATAAAAAATTCATCAAGAGTAGGGATGTTACATTCAATGAAATGAAGATGTACAAATACAGGGTTAGAGCTCAAGATAACCCGTCAATTACATTTGAACAACCTAAGTATGTTAAAATAGAAGACATCAGTGATAAAGAGGGTGGAGAAAGAAGTGCTCAACCAGATGGAGCACAAGAAGTTTCTCAGTCACCTGCTGCTAAAGTCAAGAGGTCCACTAGAGTGGTACAATTAGTATAGACGTATTCTTCTTTCTTACACTATTTACTTTTAACTTATAGTGGTGAACTAGAATGCTTTGATGAGGCTTCTCATGTTAAAGATTTAAGGGAGTGAGAACTTGCTATTGATGAAGAAATGTAGTTTTTAAGTTCAAATTAGATTTGAAATTTAAATATATTATCAAATGACAAATAAGTACTATATAACATGTGGGTCTACCAGCTAAAAGACGAGTTAGATGGTAGCAGACGATACAAGGAAAACCTAAGAATGAGTAGACTATACAACGTTTTTTTCTATGTTGGTGAAGATAACAACTGTTAGAGCTATGTTGATTATGGTAGTAGAAGATGATCTACATCTATAGTATATGAATGTAAAAGTAGCTTTCTTGCATGAAGATCTGGCGGATGAATTATACAAGGTGCAACTGTAGGTTTATGAGGTTCAAAAGAAAGAAGATTTGGTTTGCATATTGAAGAAGAGCCTCTATGGCTTGAAGTAGACCTCTAGGTAGTGGTATAAGATGTTGGAAGGTTCATGTCAGGTAGTAGGTACATGAAGTGCCAGACAAACCACTTTTACTTCATCAAACACTTTAGAAATTATTGTATCTTGCTCATTTTGTATGTGGATGACATATTGATTGTAAGGGTAGATTTAAGAGATCAATTACCAAGTGAGTTTCAAATAAACGATTTAGGTTTAGAAAATCCTCAGGACGAGAGTCAACGGGGCATTTTTCTATGGAAGTGCATGTATCAACTTGAACGGATTTGCTGTTTCAAATCTAGCAATTGATTTGGAAGATAGAAGAAGTACAACATAATTTATCTTTACTTTGAGGAATGCAGAGGAGAGTTGTGTTTCTTAGGCTGCTGAAGATTGTTGCACTTTTAACTATGCATGACAAATACAATGCTACCACTCTAACAATAAGATTTTTTTGGCTACATGGCTTTATGGTAGAATTGGGTAAGGAGCAAAGGTTTGGAAGGCTTCATAGTGACACTGTGTGCAATTCAACTTGCAAAGAACACTACTTTTCATGTCAGGGCAAAACACATTTAGTTAAGGTATCATTTTATACGCTCATTAAGAAAATGGATAATTATTATTGGAAAAGTTACAAGCTCAGAATCTAGCAGAATTATTGATGAAGGTGGCGACTATCAAGAAAATTGAACTATTTGTAGATTCAATTGAGTCTATGAAGGTTGAGACCAGAGGGGAAACATATTTGGCTCCAAGTGAGAGATTGTTGAGGTGTGGATTCTGGAAGAGCATCCATAACTACAAAAAAGTTGGGCAAGTAGCGGTGGTATTTTGAGTGTCATGTAGCAATGACTGTTTGACACTCTCGTTCCTACAGATAGAGGGCATGCTACACATGCAACCATATGGGCATGCATGCACAGAGGTCTATGGTGCCCCCACACCCCTATTCGAGCGCCTATGCATCTGGTTACAAAGATGATGATACTCCCATGCCCAGGAAGAGTACAAGTGTGTTACGTGTAGTTAGATTTCCAATTCGGTTTAAGGCCTTCATTCCGAGTGATGAAGTTGCTGATCTCACGTGTGCAGTTCTTTTGACTTTGATATTATGAAGCTGAGAAGTTTCGAAGAAGAGGATTTTAAATTATTTTTTTCTTGTGAGATCGAGAGGAAGGGTTTGAAGCAAGTATTGTATGCTCGATCAATTGTAGAGGAGAGATATATGAGTATTATGTACATTTTTGAATTTCATAGTGAAAATTTCTTGGAGGTCTGGCTTAGTGATTTTTCTTGAATCAGTACGATCATATTCCATGTTGTGGTTTTGATTTATAATTTCATCAAAGCCCAAGTAGTAGTATAAGATTTCCATCTCCCAATAAAAATAGGATTTAATAATTTATTGGATTTAATGATTGTGTCATTGTTGATTGACATAATTTAGGTTAAATCTCGCTTCTGCTTATATTCTATTGAAATTATGCAACCAAACGGGTTTTAGTATGTGAGTCAAAGTTGGAGAAGTCGTCAGAGCTGTCGGTGGTCCCAATGTCCCCACTATAGCTCTCCTTGTACAAGTATCACATCGATTGAAAATAAAGTTAAGAATCGCACATAAAACTAATAATTGCATTTATATCTTTCAAATGTTTAACATCTCAGCATAAGTTTTAGTATTATTAACTTTTTAAGAAGTGAAATGGATCATTTTCATGGATATCCTTAAGATGTCAAGGGATTATAAATGTAAATTATTAAATTTTAAGATTCTATGTGTAAAAATTTAAGAATTGTGATATTCATGTATTTTTCTCTCATTTTATCACATGTTGTATTCTAATGAATTTTCTTAGTGCATTTGTGGTATGTTTTATTATTAACACATATCCCGTAAGCAAACACTAACATTATCACATTTAATTTGTTTGTTGATCAAGATTCAAATCTTGAGCATTTTTTTCTCCAATTTAAATCACTTTCAATTTTGGTGCATTGTGACATTTGTCTAGAATATTATATTTTAGCAGGTCAGACACGTAAACTGGATGTCAAATACAATATATTAATGTTATGATAATTGCATATTGCATCCATGTAATGCGNTACCGCTGTTGACCTCAATTTTCGTGAGGTCTAGTTTTTTTCTCGTAGGAGTTAGGATCTAGCCTTAGGGGTTTTCCTGCGACTATCTTAGAGCCTTAGAAGTGGTGCCCGCCTCGTTTTAGTTCGACCTGTTTC